>OY804258.1:65295526-65520526 GCA_963680825.1 Meiosimyza decipiens | reverse complement strand
AGGAGTTAATATGTACTGCACATATGGCAGTGACGTATCCAGGATTTTGTTTCGGGGAGGGTTTTAGATATGAGATTTTTTCTACGTAGTGTATATTCTTTGCAAAATCGTTTATATACAGTGTCCGTCAAATTATTTCGGGGGGGGGGGGGGTTCTATCCCCTAGCATCCCCCCCTACATACGGCCCTGACATATGGTACCAAAGTACCAATACGCTGTGAACTTATTTTCGGAGGTGACATATTGATGTGGACCGTTGGCTTGATACTGAACTAAGCTTAGCCTTCGTTGATTGTTAGCCAACTTTTTCTGCTTTATAATCCATACCTATAAAGACTTTTTGTATTATGTTGAAAAAAAAACAAGAGCTTTGTACATAAATGAAATAAAGAAAATCTGCACAGTTTCATAAGCATTTCTTTGTATCATATTACAATGACAATATAACTACATACTATCTTGTAAGAAGAAATTGATCATGAAATGAAGAAGTTATATTATTTAAGGTAAGATAACCGAACTTTAATTTGTTATCATTTCTTTGCTATTGAATTGCTTAAGTTCTTGTGGGACTTGAAGATTTCGTGAATGTACAGAATTTAGTATCGAAATTTGCTTTTTGCAGGTTGAATGAATTTTTCTCATTTTTTTTTCGAGAATAAGAAACAAAAATTGTCACTTTCATCAAGTTCTACAAGATAAAACTAGATTTAATAATTGAACGTCTTAACTGAGAAATGAAATTGAACAAGTTAAGAACGATGCCATAAGTGAATTTCTTCATGAGCTTACAAATGACTCTAGTACTGAATATCCACTCTGGAAGTCTACCAAAAGGCTGAAGAGCCAATCATGCAAACACCTCCAATTAAAATATGGATGGTAGCTGGGCTAGAAATAATGAACATAAAGCATTCAGATTTGCTGAACATCTTGTAAAGATTTTTCAATCTAATACGGTGGATTACACTATTTTGTTACCAAACATTATTGAACAAGATGCTATGGAAATACCATTTGTCACTCCAGCTAAAATCAAAAAAATAAATTAAAAACACCACCCCAAATAAGCTCCAAGTTTTGACTTGATCACTGACCAAATAATTAAAGTACTACCAAGGAAAGCATTGGTTAAAATAACTAGTGTGATTAATGCATCATTCAGATTACAATAAGTATCATTATTATGGAAAATGGCTGAATATATTATGATACCTAAACCTGGAAGCCAGCCCATGAAACCGCATCATATCGACCAATTTCGCTGTAACCGATTATGTTCAAATTCTTTGAAAAACTTCATTTGAAAAGACTAAAACCAATGATCGAAGAGAAACATCTTATTCCGGATCATCAATTTAGCTTCCGGAACCAACAGTCTACGATTTATTAGGTACATAAAATTACTAATACCATAGAAAATTCATTAGAAGAAAAGAAAGTGCATTTTTTCTTGATGTAGCACAAGTTTTCGATAAAGTTTGGCATGAAAACAATAATAATAATGACAATAAACACAAAATGTTCCTTCCTGCACAATACTCCAAAAATTCTGGAATTATATGTATCAGAACTTTACTTCAGAGTCAAACAAGAGGACGCTTATTCTGATCTGAAGAAAATCCAAGCGGGAGTGCCTCAAGGTAGTGTAATGGGCCACTGCAGAAGTATAACTCTGGACAGCTAGATGGCGCATCAAGCTTAATGTTACAAAATCTGTGCATATCGACTTTACAAATAAACTTATAGAGCACAAGCAAACAAATCAGCAAATGGTTCCGTACCAGAATACAGCGAAATATCTTGGCATGTCCCTTGTTGCTAAATTCAGGTGGAAGCCACATGTCAACTAAAAACACGAAGAATTAAAACTAAAGTATGGAAAAATGTACGGCTTATTGGGTTGACATTCTGCCTTGTCAATATACAAGAAGCAACTTTTGTATCAACAAGTCCTTAAACCAATTTGGACTTATGGTATTCAACTCTGGGGCTGTACCAGTCAAAGCAACAGATTAATTATTCAAAGATACCAAAACAAAGTACTTTGTGGTATTATTAATGCACCCTGGTACATTCGTAATGATAACTTGCAAAGGAATCTTAATGTGGAAACTGTCGACAACGTCATTAAAGAGTATGCTCAGAGGCTCTCCAGCTCCTTGATAATGACATTCTAACCAGAAGATTAAAGTGAGTCAAACCTTTTGAATTTATGTAAAACCGCATTTAACTATGTATAAATAAAATAATAGGTTCACTTTAAATAGTAACCGAAATAGAAAATTCTCAGAATTGAAATGCATATCATAGGACAAGTATTTTGTAATTTTAAACCCGAAGTAAGTTAAGTTACAATCAAATAGTGTGTTAGTATTTTACTAGATTGCTATAAAATAAAATGGCTGTTTAATAAAAAATAAGAAAAAAAACTTTCATTAATCTTAATCTTTATATATTATAAGCTGTAGTCAATATAATTAAATTGTACAAAATAGTACGCTGGAAGTACAGGAAGCACTACTCAAAGTCCGAATGTTTTGAAAATAGTACAATAGTCTTACATTTCAAAATGCTATAATTTGAACTTCAATATTTCTTATGGAAAATTATACGCTGATTTCAAAAAAATAGCTGAAACGGCGAGCTCTTCTCGAGTAGATTTGAGCCAGCTATTATGTTTTATCTGTAAGTCATTTCGCATTTATATTTGAAGAACTTTGCAGCTTTACATACAATCTTTTTACATATAATATAATAAAGATGTATGTGAGAGAAACATAGATTTGTAAATTAAAATTGACACTGCCGCCTTATTGAATTTCTCTATTTAAAAAAAAATGCAGTTAATTAAATTTCGAATTTTCTTTTTTATCTCTTCAAAGAATGTTTCTCGATCTGTTTGACTTTAATTAATAAGTATAAATTTCCAAAAATAATATTTTTTAATTAACTGTTTTAAATTTTTTTTTATATCGTGTTCTGCACCTTTTAAAAATACATTTTGTGGTTGCAATTACTTTTTTCTAAAACAAATTTTTGATACCTTAAAAAAAATGCTTGCTGCTCGGGAACGAACCATCCAATTCAAACAAAACTTTGGCATATTGAAGGAAATAAAATTAACTTTAGTAAATCATTTGGAAATTTTCCAAGTAATAATTTTGTCATAATCATTTAACAAATTGCTTACAAGCATTTATTTGTTTTCGTGTGCTGGTTCTTTTTAAAATTGGAAAAAATGTCGCCATACATCAAATCCCTAAGGAGTCCAAGCCTGTTGAAAAATGTTTTGAACCGCAAATATTTTAGAAATCATGATGAAAATAATGTAACGTGCAACGCAACTGTACTTCTCGGTGGAGCATGCCAAAATGATGAAAATTTGAAAAGCATCGATATGCCAAACTTTTATTGAAAAACTTTAATTCGTTCAAGAGTAACAATCTTTTCGAAAACAGAGAACATTTTCGAGCCTCGAAAATAATTCGTATGGAGCAGAGTTTACGCGAGCCTCGAAAACTTGCGAGGCAAATCTGATGCGAAAGTAGTCTCGAAAAGTTTTACTGTTTGTCGAAATAATATGCGGTCAATTTACATAAATTTAACACAACGATTTTCAAATATATTAATATCGCCATTCTCAGAATTTTTGTTTGATCTCCCTATTTGTGTTTTGTTATTTATTAACTTAACTCAACCTATTTAGACACATTTTTTATTTTTGGTGTGATACTACTGATTTAAATCTCAAATTGTCATTCCTTATTCGTTTATACGTTTGAATTGAACGGGGTGTTCCCGTAAGCAAGATCAAGAACTTTTGAGCTTTACATGCAGTTCGAGTTTTCGCGTTTAAAGGAATACCCTTAACAAACTATTGGGCAATATCTCGAAAATGAAATGTGAGTAAAATTAGAATAAGTATATTGTTCTATATTGTTACAATCGGTTTTTTTTTTTGCCACGAGGCACTTAAGCTGTGGAAAAGTGTTATTATAAAAGTGTCCGAACCGTAACAGCCTTACAATAAAATGTTTTTCCATTTTCTTTTAAACATTTTCTACATTTGAATTTTTGTCTTTAAATAAATGAAATATTCAACAAAAAACAGTCTATATATTAAAATGTAAACAAAGCCTACTTTTAAGATTTCACATTACAGAATGTTGGTACATGTTCTTCTTGTTTTTGAAAAATTCATTACTCAAACATAAATTTATATTTACTTTGCAATTGTAAGAATAGTGAACAACTACTTTTTTAGTTTTTAGTTTTTTAAGTTACAAACAAAACTTTTGTGAAAAAAAAAACTGAGAAAAGGGTCCATTTTTCGGAAGAATATGAAAAATTTCACAGCATATTTTTTCTGCAACACAATAAATAGCCTCCGGCATGAGTTGAAAGTAAATATTTACCATGAGTACTTTTTAATTTTTTATTTCCAACTACAAGCACATTAGGTGGACGCACACAGAGGCAAATGCATACACGGAAAAAAATTATTAGCAAACTGTTGCATGGAAAAGGCATTTTAGTCAACCACAGGCAAAAACCCAGAAATTCCGTGGAATATACGATGCTTAACAATGACAATCTCTACATATGACAGCGTACAATTTTTGGAGTTCCGATATATTTACTGATTACTTTTTCTTTCGGTGTGCTAATGTACTCGTATACACTGTTATGGTCGCAAGCACAGGACATGCATGTAAATTTAGACTGTACGTGTACGTATATGTGTAGTCAGAGAGGCACACGTCTGCTTTTATTATTGTTGCTGTTGTTGTTCTTGCTTTTGTTGTAGCCGAAGCAAACTTAAAAACATAACAAAAGATTTGCAAAGCTTTCATGCATGCGAAAAACTACAAACAATTATCCTTGTTCGGCATTTATGTAGAATGCCCCTACGCATCCTTGCTCTTGTTTTGCTGTCGCTCCACGGACTCTTCGTCTTCAACGTTGCATTTCTATGCTGGCGTATCATACGTCGCTGTTGTTGGTCGGTGTGTTTGCCGCGTTGTGGAGCATCCTTAGGCTGCGCTTCTTTTACTTCAAAATATTTTTTTTTTTTTAAATTCATTCTAACGTTTTTCGTTAAAAATTTTTAACGCTTTTTCTTTTTGTTTATGATTTTGTTTCTTGTTATATTTTTTTCTTTTTTTTTGTAAATTTTCTTTCATAATATTTGTTCTCTTTTCACAACATTCTTAGTTTATCAGTTCATAACTCATATTTCTATGCTGTGCACAACGCATCGCATTTCGTCTGAACCTCTCAGCTACATGCTCATTCCGCTTTTTTTCCGACATCCATTACCTATGAATGTACGTCCTTAATAATTTTTTTTTTTCGTTTCCTTCTTTTCCACATTTTTCTAGCTTCTGTGCGCTACGCTTCCATTAATGAACTCTTTTACATCGTCTGCTGGTTCCTACCTTACTCCATCCACACAGTCATTTATGTTGTCGTCCTTTATTCCCTACTGCCTACTATGTTGCCGTTAATTCCTGCTGCGCTACACAGAGCTTTCTTTTTGTGAAAAAAAAAGGAAATAATTCTTTGCTCCTGATGACTAAATCGACTAGTATTCACGCTTTAAAGTATGCAATTTTTTTTTATCGTAGTTTCAAGACGTCAGTCGTATCAAAGATTTAGATATCTACGCAGTAGGCTGTTAAATTTGTTTCAGAGCTCCTTGCGGTATTTTAATGTTTTCGTGAAAAAAATAGAAAAACTTTGAATATCAAATGTTTTGTTTACCCCAGTGTAGATTTTCACCGAGTACTTGAGGTTATTATTTTAATACAGGAAAATTGCTTTAAGCTTTTCGGTCATGTTGTTCATGAGCTTTTAAGAAAATCATAATATAAGAAAACTTCCTCATTTTTGGAAAATATCGTGCAAGAACTTTTTTCTGTGTATTTTATTTTTTCTTTATAAGCTCAAATAATAATATACAGAAAAATACCAACAGTTTTCTGAATAAGTTTTGTATATAAAATAAAACATTAAGTACTCGGTGGCACGCTATACTGGGCAAAAATAAATGTTGTTTTGGTTAAACATTTTCTATTTTCATAATAATATTAATAAACTGAGCTTCTCGATGAAATCTACTCCTTTAGACAGTGCGTTATTTTCTAGGTTTTCTTAAACCAGGATACATGTATACTTGTCTTTGTTTTTACTTTTATTTTTGCCCAGTATGGCATGGCTCCGAAAACTTTACATTTGTTCTTATATTACGCGACCATTAGTAGACTCAGAGGAATAAAGTTAGCCTTTTTTTGTTCCATATTACGATTTGGGCTTTAAGGAATACACCGAAAAAAATTACTACTGAAAAATCGTCGTCGAATTTCAGTGTATTTAATTTCTTCCTTAAGTCTCATTATTGGAGTGTCTAATAGATTTCGAGAAAAATAAAATTTAAGAACCTGCGTGGTGACACGCTATGTTGGGCTAAGATAAGAAAGTTTGTTGGGTCAAAACTTGACTTTGGAACTTGAGAAATAATGGACATTCAAATCATCAAACTCTCACAAAAATAAAACTATCGAAATCAGAGGTCTTAAGTCACAGCTCCTACAAATATTCGCTCCTGATCTTTCCTTTGTTTAACTAAGAGTAAACTTATACCTTAAAAACTTAAAGACAAAGATTTCCCTGTGTATAATCATGCGTCCTTGCTCCCCTTCCATAAATTTTATACCATAAAAGTAATTCTCGTGTTTGCATTTTTTTCTTTTGCCAAGAGTCTGCGCTGGTCTCTGTTCTGTGGGCTGTGCAGGATGTTTGCATTTACCTTTATGTTCACTTAATAGCCACAAAATTCTAGTTAACGTTGGGAAAATATATTATTCTTTTATTTTGTGTGTTCCTCTCTCTCACTTCTAGTGTGTAAAGTTTATGAATCCAAAATCCAGTGAGAGGAAAATATATTGCTGCTTTACGGAACACAATACAAATAAATCAATAAAATTAAATATAATGAATTATGGCCAAATAAAAGCAACAGAGGAAACAAAACAAAAATTACAGAAACAATAACAACATCAATAAAAAAAAAACTTTTTTTCTAGAGCCAAATCCGCTTACTCGTAAGTGATGCCAAATTTGTAAAGACATTAAGGAAATTACAAAAAGAAAAAGTGAAACAACAACGTTTTCAAATAATGCGAGTATAAATGGCATCATTTATTTATAGGCTTTTTTTGGATCATTTCACGCATCTCCCCATCCCAGAGAAAACTTTGCTAAATTGCATGGGAAATCTTGTTTTGAGCATTGATTGAAATAATATTATGTTAAGGATTGCTTTTTTATCTTTGGGTCCACTTAAGTAAAAGCAGCCATGCTTAGCATACTTGAGTGAAGTATAAAAATAGCAAGCTTTTATTGTTTATCTGGAAAGTGATTTAAAGTAGCATCACTTGTGAATAATTTTTAAAATATTGGTGATGGAGAAATGATAAATTAACAAAGTTTGAGCCATTAGAGCTCGCCTCCAACCAAGCCACGCATGACTGAGTATAATTACGCAATGCATTATGTCGAGAATTCTTAGTATATGTTATGATAGTTTATATCATCAGCAAGTTCTGAAATATATATCGCTTTTTTATGTTTTGGTTAGATGAAATTACGGTGAAAACAACATTACTTATTAATTTTAAACTCATTCCCTTCTAACGCTCACGTCAATAATATTCCCATTTCGCAAATGTGTTGATAAGAACGTTTAGAGAAAAAGATGCCCTGCAAAAGAAAAAATTTTAACCTGTGAAAAGATTTGTTACATTTTATTCTGAAGTAAGAAACAATTCTACTTTGCCATTTCATGGGCTTGTGTTCGTTAATTGGAAAATATTATGACAAAGTGAAGCTTAGAACTTCTTTAGAAAATACTGAGACCGGTGTAGAAATATGTTAGACCTCTAAGCTAAATTCATACAGCAATAGAGTGTACAATTTAAAGTTATATTTATTGAAAGCGCATCAATAAATACTCGCGGCGAAAATGTAATATAATGTGTTTCGTATTAAACTTTATGCAAAAAAAAATAAAATGTAAATAGCCACACAACTCAACACAATTTTGATCAAGATTTTTATTTCAATCCTTTATATTGTATATTAGGCAGGGTCGGAAAAAAAAGTTTGGAAAAAATTATACCTTGTTTTGGCACGTGCGAAGCACAAAGCATTTAAGATGAATCTTGACGACCTGCTCCGATCTTTTCATATCCAACAAATCAAATGTCATATTCTGGGTCAGTGATCATTGACAACAAGACATTTTCTGAATGGAAGTAGAAGCCATTATTTTCCATTATTGACGGATAATTGATTGCACAGGATATATATTTGAAAACATGCCAAACACATGATTGACACAGAATTTTTGATCAAGTTCTGATTTTAGGAAATCATATTATGTAGGCATTGTACCAAAACTTTGAACTGATATAACTTCGTTGTTTGTAAAATAAATGAAGCATTTTGTACACAAAAAGTAAATATTTTTTAAGGACTAAGGTCCTATAGGGGAAAAATTTGCATATAGGGAGGTACGAACGAACCTGAGAAACGCCGTCTTACTCGTCGAATATGACTTCGGACGTGAATAACTTGCAGTACTAATTAAACCCTTTACAATAAGACAAGACCTGTTTAAAAGTGGATAGCTTGATACTCTCAAGGTAAGCTTTCAAATAGAGGGTGGTCTTTCAGAAATTTGATTTTGTAGGAATACCGACCCGGCCCATTGTAAATGTATATGAATAAATATTTGTGTTTGGTCAATTTTCTTAAAACTAATAACATTCATTTGTAAGATGTTGATTTTTTTTTTTAAATAAAAAGAAAGTAAATTGCAAAATTGACCTGATCAATTTTTTGTGAAATTAAATTAACTACAAAATATTAATGTAAATTACCCCAAAAATCCAATGGTGCAAGATATTTAGTTTCAAACTTGCTCAAGCGTCTTAAAATTGGTTTGAAAGGTGGACTTTCTTCCGAAACGGGACTTAACCAGAGGATATTACGTTCGAAAATGCGACCTGATTTTATTATAATTTCTTTCCAGAACACAAGTCCCTGATAAATTGTATATGTTACTGGCCAAACTAGTTTTTAGGCCAAACTAGTTTTTTCGAAGCGTGTTAGGATGAACCAGTTTAGCTTAGGAAAATTTTAATATGTTAGGTTAAGTGGGCAGCTTTGGGCCGCAGCTTAAAGTTTGCATCCTCCATTATGTTCCGCAGCGGCTTTCAGTCGCGTTTCACTGTAGTATATTCAACGCTGGTGTTATATCGAAGCCCGTGTTGGATAACTTACCTTAGCATACTATAGTTTACCCTAATATAATAAAATTTCAAGAAAATCAGAAGCTAGGCCGTTAAAGTAAATTATATCCCTAGTTCTTCCTAGGCCAAACTGGTTCATCCTAAGACGCTTCCGATGAACTAGTTTGGTCTAGGAAAAACTATTTTATCTTAAAAACTAGTTTGGCCGGTAACATATATACTGTTTAATTATTACCTAGTTTATTTAGCTTAAATGTCGATGTGTCAGTAGTCGAAAGAATTGAAATATTTTATGTCTTTTAAGCTGTTGAAATAAGTTGTCAAAGAAATGATGCAAAACACTAAGTGGCTCGTTATTTTTTCACATACCCATCTCTCATAAAAGACCTTCCAAACCCGAATCTTTACAAAAGACTTTCATCGAATAAAGCTGTATCTAGGCTATGTTTCTAACAATTTATATTGACTTCAGCTAAAAACTAACAATTAATTTCAATTTTTCAAAATAAATTAATATTTTAACAAACTCAAGTTTATATATCACCTATGAATATCTGAGGTTTTTCAATTTTCCTATGTTGTGCAATGGAAATTGGTATGTGCGTTGCAGTTTCTAAATCATGCATCCATGACGTTTGGGGAACAAGGGAAACATTTTCGGTTTTAAAAATAAAAACTCTTCAATTTGGCACAAAATTTAAATTGACAACGCTCGATGCAGATTTTGCATCCCAAAAGATTTTAACTCGTATGACTTAGTGATGTGATAAACAAATGCGTCATTTGTGATATGTTGTATGGTAAACATGCGCTCAAACGTAATACCAGCTGATGTCTGTGTGCAGTTTACTTACATCATTTTGATTTTACAGTTGAATAAGATTACATTTTTTATGATTGATTATTTCAAAATATTACAAATTGTAAAAAAGAGTCCTCCCAACTGTTAAGGGACTTCAATGAAAGTCAAGCAAAATGTATATTTGCTCTTAATTTACTGCTAACATACAAAATCGACTTTGGGGTTTCTACAGTTTATCAAAAATTTCTCTTTTCACTTTGCTTACAATTTTTTGGGGTTTTATTTCAAAACAATTTCCTTTTCACAGATTTTCCATTTTTGGTATATTTTTGTTATTTTTCGTTGTCGTTTGTTTCATTACATTTCAGTTTTTTGTTTTCTAAAACTTTTAGCAATAAATCTTCGTTCAACTGCATCAATGCCATCATGGGCTGTCAGTTTATTTCGATTTGCTTTTTCCCCAACTGAAGACCGAAATTGTTTTAGAAAACTATAAATGGAAAAAATAAACAAACTACGCAAGAAGTGCAATGCAATGAGTAACAAAATTAATTTACGACTTCGAATTGCGTTGAGCTGTGAATATTGTTGAAACAATGAAAAATTTGAGTTTTAGCTTTGTTAACTTTAGCTTTACAAAGTGGGTTTATTTGTGCCATAAACTGATCGATTTAAGTATTTGCAATACAAAAAAGAGTTGATTTTTGAAACTAAGATAGTTGAATCTATGTGTAAGTTAACATAAAGTTATGGTTAACGCATTCAATCAAACTTCTGGAAAACGAAGAATTTCTGGCAATTTTTTCAATTATAATTTACTTTTTTTTTATTTTTAAACATCACGATGTCTACATAGATCTCTGCTTATTTTATAAGCAAATTGGGTATCTGGAGGTTTGTATCAAGTGTAAGAAATCCTGGCCTTAAGTCAGAGATATTTAATATTTCACCTTATGAATGAATTAAATCTTTTATTGGGTTTTAAGTTGAAAATTTTCAATGAAAAATTTTATTTTCTTTAATAAGTAAACAAATACATATTACTTTTTCACATTACTAATCTCTGAATCATCTTGAGTCACAAAAATTCAATAAGCAATCGTTTTTTTTTTTAAATTATCTTGTCTATTTACTTATATTATGATTTGTTTCATTTTTATGTGATTTAATGGTATGGGATAAGTGCCAACGTTCGAGTAATCGAACACTAACTTTGACTTTTACCTGAGCCATCCAGGTGCTACCACGTGTTGAATACTTGATTGCAAAGAAAAATTAGGTCGTTTGGCTATAAGACCTAAGCATTACCTTTTATTTTATTATATATTTTTAATATAATTTACGATAAAGGTCTATCGAGAAGGTATTTTCAAACCACTCCACCAAAAATTACGGGTATGGATGCGGGGTTGTCATGAATACTTTTGAAAAGCCAAAAAACAAAGTAACATATAATATTAACTATTTTCCTGATATCACTTATCTTCATATAAAAAAATGATGAAAAATTAACAAATTTCACATTCCGTTAATCGAACACCTGTCGGAAATGGGTTAAGAGATACCGAAAATATTATTTTTACATAAGAAAGTACTTGTGTGTTAAACGAAAAATAGTGCAAAATTTAAGAAAACAAAATTGTAATTCCCTGACCTATGTTTCGATAAATTTAAATTTTGCAAGCATAGTAGTAACCCTAAATTTTTTTTCCTTTTGTTTGAAAATATTCTAAAAATGTCTATTTTTTGGAACAGTTTAATGTGTATGTTACCGGCGAAACTAGTTTTTAGGATAAACTAGTTTTTCCTTGGCCAAAATAGTTCAACCGGAGCGTGATTTTATGAATCACACTAATATACATACATGCATTTGCATATGTAACGAGTGATTTCTAATTTTGAAAATTGAAAAAATTAAAAAAAAATTTGCAATAGTAAATGAAATATTTATTTATAGCGATAAATCAGTTCCTTTGATTTACTTTTTAAGCATTATTTTATGCAAATGTTGCCCGCGGCTACGCCTGAGGTGGTTAATCCGTAAGCATTTTGGGCAAATAAGAAGTCGGTTATCATTGCACGGTCCATTGATTGTAACGTTGCGATTTTCATTATTTTTGAAAAAATACGGTCCTATGATGCCGCCGGCTCACAAACCGTACCAAACAGTGCATTTTTCAGCATGCAGTGGCAGCTTTTGAACTGCTTCTAGCTAAAAATCCTTTAGTCTTATGCAAAAAAAAAATAAAAAACTAAAGTTAAATTTGGATAATTTTTCCTTCATAAAAATGCTTCTCAAAATATCTTTGACACAATATCTTCTGTTTTTCATCTTGTGACGGGGAAATCGATGTGAAGCCAGATACATTAGTAGGATTGATTGAAGAATAACATATAAAAAACAACATTCAAGATGTTTTGAGAAAAACTTTTTTGAATAAAAAATTAATGTTTCAACAAATTAATTAAAAATTTTTTGATTTTTTTTTGTAAAGGTAAAGCATTTCTAACAAAAATGATTTTCTGATTTTTTATCCTATATATTTTATAGCTCTTGAGATATTTCATTTCAAAAATTGCTTAAAAAGGTTACGAAAAATCATGTGTGTGTGTAAAAGACTTACCGATACATATATATATTGGTCAAAAAGCGTCAATGGAGAAAAAGCTCGCACCCAAATAAATTAATGATTTATGAGAATAGAACTTCATATTAGAAATCGGTAAAAACTTTTTAATAATTTTTCTGTTTTTGGATTATCCTTTATACAAAATCGACATGCATCTGAATTCATGGTTACGTATCAAAATGTAATCTTTCAAAGAAAGATGAGCTGTGACTCGATTGATACAATATTCGTATCTGGAACAATTTGCTTAGCTAAGATAATAATTAATTTACAGACAAAGGTTTTTATATGGCATAAGTAATCTTTTAATATTCTATATTCCGTACTCCTTTACGATTAGGATTACCATAAAATGTTCCTTAGTGCATGTTTACACACATTGTGTGAGTATTCCAAATTATAGACAAATGGTTTGGTCTAGTCAATAAGTCAGAAAAAAAGGTTAATTTTTAGAAAAAAAATTAAACTTTAAGTTTTTAGGAGGTGTCACAGCTTTGGGAATTATGCCACCTTTGGGAATTATGGTTTTATGTATGATATCAACGAATGAACATATCGCGCATATTTTTAAAATCCCAGCAAAGTGAGCAATACTTTTCACTAAATCCTTATTTCAAAAATCTGATTTTGGTACCAATGTGTTCAACATGATGACCTAAAAAAAAAGGTGATTTAAAAAAAAAATGATTTAAATTGAATTTTTTTTATAAAAATATACGAAAGACAATTTATATAGAATGCGATTCTTTTAAAGACTTGAGAATCAATCCCTTTGTGTAAGGCCTTGTACGAACAACACTTAGTTTATTTTCAGTCAGGCAGTACAAAGAGTTTCATAAGGGGTGTAAGATTGAGTTAATATCTAGATTTTTATGCATTGTTGGCTAAATGTTGGACACGTGATCTGAATAAAAACATGTAGTGCGACGGATAAAACTTTCCCCAGAATTTTTAACGATTTTCTAATGTTTTTCATAAAGTTTGAAGCCTTGAAGTTTCATCAAAGACCGTTTGACGTCACAACAACACATTAAAATAGTGAACATTTACTTATTCGCAATAATGTTAATCTTTAATTTATTTAGTATTCAGTTTCCAAAGATAATTCTCGAAGTTCCGATCAGGTGAAAAAAAGAAAACAAGAGAGGACTATACCTGCTGCACCAAAGGTGTGAATAAGCTATCAGAAGGATGATAAACAATCTCAATACGCAAGAACATTTTATTTTAGAATAAATTTAAGCTCAAAACAAAAAAGTTCAGAAAAGTAACAATTTTAAAACATTGTTTTCTTAACAAAATAGTCCACTTCTATGTAAATACTACTGAGTAGTACCAAAATTAACCTTTTGCTTTTTGAAAAGATAAAAAACATTTTTTACATCACAGCCACACATATTTTACATTTTTGCTTTTCTAATTTGGTGTGAGAGCTGATGTTTTTTTCGGTATTGCTGACTTTTCATTCCCTTGTGATACATTGTACATAGGAGAACGACAAATTTAGATATGCAGACTTGTTTTGTGCATTTTGTTTCTTTGTAAATTAATAAAAATTTACAAGTTAAAGTACAGAAAGATATTTTAAATTATTTTAATTAAATATATCTCAAGAGAGATCTCGCTGAAAGATGAGGACAACAACGAAGGATAAAATTAATTCTGAGGTATTGGACATAAATAGAAAGTACATTATTTTGCGCTAATGCTACAAACAGAATATATTCTCGCACCACTATTCAATTTTCAAAATGTCAAAAAGCTACTAAAATTAGCGGCAACATGGGATTGTGAAGGACCCCACCACATTTTTGAAAAAATATGAATAAAGTCAAGCTTAGTCTCAAGTAGCAGAAAAATTTTTTTTAAAAATATCCCTAATAATCATTAAATTTCATAGAGTAGAAGTAGGGCTAAGCAAGTTTTACACTTAAAGAAAGAAAATTTTTAGATAACATATTTCTGCAACCTTCTTGAACCTGCGTACACCGAGTGGACTGTTCTATTATTTTCTTTCATTTAACCATGTTTTCTCAAAAGCTTTTCATGCGGAGAAACTTTAAAAATGGGAAAGCAAAGTTCAAGACATCACAGCGCAGGCTTAAGACTTTGCGGTGCGAGAGATTGAAACTTGACAAAGGGGCTCTTTATAACGAAACGTAAAACATTTGAATTTGTTAAAAATATTAAATAACATATTGAAGACGATATCAAAAAACAAAAACAGGTCATTCATTCTTAAATTAATATTGTTTTTCTACAAACTTCAAGTCATAAAATCGAATGAGGCCGCCAGTGCCATTCATATACATATGTTTATTGACAGTGTGAACATTCATCCGAAAACGATTTCAAATCCACACAAAATTTTATCATGTTGGTGCTCCCTTAAAGGGCCCTAGCTCCCTAAGCAAATACCCTAATCTAGCACTGATTGGAGGCCCTGACTAATGCCCAGTGCGTTAATGCCTAAAGACGATCCTGAATACACAAACTATATTGAACAGCTTTTCACTATCTATGTAGCTATTGAGTTTTGATTTTTTTTATTTCTATTAATTAGGACACGTTTCAAGACAACTGAAAACAAACGGTTTGCTAAATCAATTTTATTTTCGCTCTCATATATGACTCAAAAACTGAAAAAGTTTTGAAAGATTTCATACCAGATAAAAAACTGAAAAAAATATCATGGTGCAGTGCATGCCATCCTCTACCGCATGTTGGGTAAAAAATAACACACTGGGAGGTGCATTTTTTGACAACACCCATAGAGGTGAGCAATCTCTGATTGCTTGATGTACAAATTACCGGGTAAATTTGCTGTTCTTTTTCTGTTTTCATTTGCCCGAATTTAAAAATAAAAACAACAAAATATTAAATTAATGCGTCTCATTAATATTTATTGCGACTTGTCGAGAAGGATTTTTATTCGAACCTACTTACATACATACACACGTACACGTACGTATCTCAATGCAAATTTGCCAAATGCATTTTCTGTAAATTTTTTTTCATCACATTTTTATTTTTTATACCTAGAAACAAATGCAAATAAAACATTTCTTGGCAACTCACTTGAATTTGTGCGACGACGAGGTGAGCCAAGAATTTATATCATTAATTAAATACTAATTCGCTAGGGACATATATATATTCAAGTAAGTTTTTCTTACAGTCTTGGTCAAAGAAGAAAAATCGACATGCTTCAGGAAAGCATTTAAGTTATTGAACTGTCGCTAAAACATCTGCTTAAAAATCATAAACTTTGATTAAGAGAAAGTACTGAAATCTATTGAAAATCAAACTGGTGACTTTAAAGAAGAGCAAATTCTTCGATATCGAAGAACTTCTTATTGAAAGTGTTATATTCGATTCAATCATAAACATTACACATTCCATTTTTGTTCAATGCTGTATAAAATATCTTTTTTTATTAAAATAATTAAATTAAACAAAAATTAAGGTTTTCTCTATTTTTCGTCTACTTTATATTTCTTTTTTTTAATTACAAGTCAAAACCAATTAGGAGCACCTACTTTTAATGCCTCACATCTGTTGTTTCTGCATCTACTGTTGCTGTCCATATTCATTTCATCTATTTATTGTATTTTTTTTTTATATTTCTCTTTGCTACCAATAACAATACCAACAACGAAATAATCTGCACTCGTCCGCATTTCCAAAAACAAAAAAAAGTTTTTGTCTTTGACAAAGTGGCCCCTCGATATGTTCCATAATACCCTCAACGAACATGCTATACTAATGCCGCCATATTGGAATTGACAGTTAAGTGACTTTTATGGGCTTCCCTTCACTGGCCTACGTTGATGACGACGACGACGTGCTCAAAGTCATTCGCACAGTATAACACTCACTCTGAATGGTATTCAAATGTAGAGCTCTGTTGCCACTCTTCATTTATTGGTTAGTTCAATACATTTTTTTAGAGTGACGCGCCTTTGCGGCAAGGAAGGAAGTGTTTTTTTGTATATATGAATATGTACATAAGACTGGTTTAACATCGTGTGAAAAACTAACTTAGTCCTTAGGGCTCACAACATTTTTCCGTAAACGACCAAGCGAAAGCACTCTATGAAATTCATCAGAAATCCTTAAACAAACTCGTGTCATGGGTAGCGTAGGCTGGTTTTGGTGAAAAATCTTCGCTCAAAGGCACCAGCATCTGTTTCAAAAGACAGTGCAAGGTATCTTGATCTGGTATTGGATAGGAAACTATGTTGGAAAATGGGGCATATCACCTCGTATTATTCACTGGCCTTAGATAGCGCTCCTTCGAGTGATACTGTTATATCAGGCCCGAGATCAGAAATCATCCAACGGACGGCTTGAACTCGGACTTTTTATGTTAAGTTCGCGAAAGAAGCCAAGATACTGGTTGCTATTAATAAACACATTTAATTATAATGTCACTTTCCTTTTTACCGATTTTTTTCCACGAAAAGAATAACACAAAAAAAGTATTCTGGCCAAATTGGTGGTTTTATCTGGCTTTAACATATCTTGTTCAACGACTCAATATACATGAAAACAAAAGTCAAAGCAGGGCTGCCAAGTCGAAAGTGACGAATTAACGGCCTTAACGTAAACTTTTAAGTATACCATTTGTTATACTTTTTATACCTATTTCTATGTATATGTGCGGTTTTACTATTTTCATAGAAATTTTGATTTTCTTTTCATAAAAAGTGAATTTTTGCTTTTTTTTTCGTAAGAGCCGCAAGTCTTTTCGCTTATCCATTTAAGCGAGAACATATTGCCAATAAAACTTATATGGGCTATTATCACGGAATGGGTGTAATGGATGTCTGTGTATAGTTGTGCTGTTATCACGGAATGGGTGTAATGGATGTCTGCGTATAGTTGGTCAGCTGCAAAGACACAGCCATTTTTATGTTTGGAAATTATTCTCAAGATGTGGAAAGACATTTTCTATCAACCGTATCGATATTAAATTACTTTAATAAAAAGTTATAGAACGAGAATCCTCAGATATGTCGCCTCCGTAGCCTGTCCATTTCCCGCTGTCAATACAGGAACGGTCTGCTCGCGCGACCTCTCGTTCGAATTTTCGAGCGCGCATATTCTCAAATAGTAGTGGTATGTTTACAAAGATCCTCCCACTCCTGTTTGCTAACAAGTGCAATGAGCAAGTTTCAGAACATAAAACTACAAAATCGGGAGGGCATTAAAACAGTCAAACCTCATTACCACACGACAAGTCTTCGTAAAATGGATAAGAAGAAAAAAGTGTCGCTACTGTAACCTGTCAGTTATTTATTTACATGTTTCGAATTTTTTCAAAAGTTTGACATTTCGCTTTGTTGTCATTTGTAAAGTGACGATTTGTGCGGATAATGTGTTTCGTCTCTTCTCTCGGGTCCAAGACGCATATTTCAGTGAAAAGTCGCCTCCGTCGCTTCAATGAAATGTTTTCACTTTCTGTCGCCTCCGAAGCTCTGGAATTAGTGTAATTTGCAAACTACCTTTTGAGAACTCATACTGTAGATCCCGTGGTAAATATGTCAAAATAACTTAAAAACGAATTAAAAAATATGTAAAAGTTGCGATGATGACTTTTTTTGTTCTCTGAATTCTTAAAATCACCCATTTCGTGATAATAGCCCACATGCGAAAACCCCAAAACCGCTCCTGCGCGCGGACCAGTGTTGCAGTGTGGAGACCTGCTTAAGACAAGGGCACCTACTACAAAAAATTGCACAAAGTTCAAAGGCCCGCTTCCATGTGCATCAGTGGTGCTCTCAGAACTACACCGACTGAGGCCTTGGAGATCCGCTTTAATCTCGTTTTTCATGAATGGCTTTGCCATTAAATTTTGAGAATCTTTTTGCTGGTCCGAAAAAGACACTCGACCATCCATGCTAGTTTGTCATCTGCTTCCTCCAGCTTGTTCCTGTAATCTCCTTCACGAGGGATTACATAACTCCCAACCCACCTATGGATGACTGAGCGAAGCTTCCCGGAGAGAACGGGCCATATAACTTTTTATACGTATGGCTCCAAGCTAAGTAACAAAGAGGATTTTAGTATTAACTTTAAGGAACTTAAGTTAAGAATTTCTGCGAGGCTACCGGACTATTATAGTGTTTTCAGGCAAAGATTGTAACTATAGAAGAGATACCATCCTGGCTGAGTATAAATGCTGTATACAAACGGAACAGAAACATTTACTCAGATCGTCAGGCGGCTATTAAATTTCTAGAATCAGTAATGCCAGAAATGCCTCTCGTCTCCTATTGAGGTGACCGCCACTCCTACTTAACTTTATCTAACTGTTATGTCTTCAAAAGTAAAAAAATCTCTACAAAATTTGAATTACATTTTCATCACAAATGATACAAATAAACAATTTAAAATATGTATATTTTAAAGGAAATATTTTGTGTCTCAAATGCGCCCATTGTAACTGTAAGCTACATTTAATTAGTTCATGCAAAGAATCATAAAAATTTTGCCCAAAGGGAATAAACTTTTAGAAAATAACTTCTTTCTGAAATATTTTTAATTGGTGTTAAGACTATGGTCTGAAATGAAGCGAACATCACTTAATAAGGCCCACAGTTTCTGAAAAGTCACCGCTCTTTAATATTTAGATGTTTTCGCATTTTGGATCAGTCTAATTACTAAAATATGTGTGCAGTAGGAACCAAAAGCTGTTACCGTTCCTGATTATAACACACATTGTATTCAATGAAATCAAACTCTTAAAATTTCTTTGATCATACTTAATTGGCTGTCAGTCAGGAAACAAGTGGCGGGGTGATACTGACCATTGGAAAATTTCTTTCAACGATTAGAAAAAGTCTTGAACAAATACAGCTCTAGGTGTTAATCCATCTAAATGCAGTGTATAGACACTGGCACCATTAGGTGCCATAGAATTGAGGGAAATAACCTGTAAGAGATCTAATTTCACTTTTCTATGCATGGTATAAAGGTAACCCTGCTTTGGGTCTTTCTGATCAAAGTCGCAAACTGGTCTTGAAACCTGCCAACATTGGATATATTTATACCGAACTGCTTACATTACCGATATGCTTACATTAAGTTAAATTTGGTACATCCCAATGATATCAATAGTAAATTTCATAACAATTATAAAATCCATTTTCCCATCGGGGAAGAAGGGAGTACTGGCGTCATCATAAACGAAAACGAGTTGATCAAATTTTCACAGATGGTTCGAAAATGCACAGCGAGACTACTTTAGGGATATACTCGAGCATGCAGATATAGAACATCGTGCTCCAGCTTGCTTGAGGAATCTTTCATATACCTTTATATTTAAATGCATTGACATTCTGGCACTACACAATGTCCTGGGTTCCTATCTTATCAAATTGAATCATAACGAGGTGCAGCAAATCACTACAATTCGTGAGAATATCAACATGAGGCCTTATGATTATGATAATTTCGGTCTAAATGGCAACGAACTATTTAAGGAACTTGCTTGAAGAGGATCCGAGATATCACTAGAGCACATAGTCGTGATATACTTACTTCTACAGAAATTCTATTTAGCACCAAATTAACAAAGCAAAGCAAAGGACCTAATCAGTCGAAGATGGTTGGACATATCTAGATGAAAAGTTTCTAGTCAGAAGACGTAGAGTCAGTGCAGCATCTTTTATATGAATGTTCTGTGCTCCAAAGCAATCTTCATCGTCACTTCATTGACAGAACGTTTGAAGCTTTGAGCATTTTAGAAAATGCATTATCAGAGGAGCTTGTCAAATTCATTCAAAGGTTGAGGTGGTTTCAATCATCGCAGAAAGAGACATGGCGAGTGTGCTTACCAAACTTTTGGACATCACAATAACGCCTTAGGAGTCTGTGGTTGATTTGCAAACATCTTGATAATGCTTACATATTTAAAGCCATTGCTTAAACCATTGTTGTCTTACATCTCGTTTTAGCACGGAAAAGATTTATTCGCTTTCGCTAGACTAAATTGAGCTGACGACAACATTCTGATTTATTGGTTAAACCAATAAAACCAAGTTAGTTTCTCGACTTACCAATAATCTGGCTTACGTTCAGCTCCATTCAGGACAATTAAGCGAAGTGAATGTCTTCTACAACAATGCCATACTCATTCAAGAGTTTCGAGCTCAGCTGTTTCGCTATTCCGGAACTACATCGTTCGTCTAGGGACGAATCCCGCCAAATTGTCGTTTGAGAAATAAAAGTTTACTCAAATTTAAAATAATTCTTTAATCACTTCAAAGTTACAGCTGTCGATGATAGACCTTAACTTTAATCTTTACACATGTTCAACAAAATCAGTAATACTGCCAAAACATCTCACATGATCTTTTTTTTAGAAAACCTTTCGATCAGTTATGGGTACAATCATCAATTTGTAGTGTGATTTTCTTAAGAAATCAAATCAATATCTATCACACCTGTTTTGTGCTAATTCCTAATTTGATGTCTTCTTTTCTTTTCAGGTAAAGTGAAGATTTCAGCAACGAAAATTAAAAAAGAAACAATCACGGTAAGTCACTGAAATTGGAAACATGAAATTTCACAAGGAATATGATATCAGAAATAAACATTGAGGTGCAACTATTCGACTAACACAATAGTCCTAAGCTTTTACCTAATCGATCATTTTATAGAAAAAATAGTCAAACAACATTAAAAATTGAAGTGAGCGTGGTAGTCTAACATTCCCTGCCATATGTGGTAGATTGATCATTATTATTATGGCACGTTGCGCTGCGGTGAGCTTTAAGAGTCTTGATTCAATCTCAGAAAAATGCTGACTTTAAATTGAAAAATATCACTAGTAGAGTATTCCACATACGAAGACTTCATCATTCATTCTTGAGTGAAAATAAAGTACGAAACGCCGTGTTTGCGACATTTTGGCTGACACGAGTCTTGTGACACGGTGATGACTCTTATTAAAATCTCCAAGATCTGTGCCCAAAATGTTTTCATGCCCACGGTCTTAAAGCAGCTTCCGAAAAGAATTCGTGGTGGTTAGTGGCATTTACCGTGTATGATCGGGTCAGCCAAAGGCATGACCTGAGCAGGCAAATGACGTCTGGTTACATAAAAGCCCAAGTTCTCGTACGACCTCTCTTGGTTTCGTTTATGCTTGTTTACGTATAGAACAATGTACATGCAAATTTTTCCATCTCAGAAGACGATGTGTGGAGTTTCATCACAAAATTTTAATTGCTTTAACTTCTTCGATATATCTACTTTTTGCATCTCGTAGGACTTAAATCGATATTCATTTTCCAGTATTTTCTGGATACTGGTAGACGATACGTGTGGAGCATTAGGCAATTTAGTGCTTCTTTGGCGTGGACTTAACTGAATTTGTTTTTTGTCTTAACGATTCCGCACATGGTTTCAAATTTTTGATGGAATACGATAGTGGTTTTAGTACTTTACAATAGTGCAGTTCTCTAAT
The DNA here is from genome assembly GCA_963680825.1 of Meiosimyza decipiens. Classification (NCBI taxonomy): domain Eukaryota; kingdom Metazoa; phylum Arthropoda; class Insecta; order Diptera; family Lauxaniidae; genus Meiosimyza; species Meiosimyza decipiens. The sequence continues at coordinate 65,498,304 of OY804258.1, read as the reverse complement.
GGTCGAAGCAACTGACTTTCCACCCAAACATTAGCAATCATTCTGCTATGTTTGAAATTCATGGCGAATAACATTTTTTTTTGAAACACCCTCGGTAAAAATGCGTTTTCACGCTTTAAACCAACTAATGAATTGTCAATTGTCAATGAGTCAAATTTTAATTGGACAGGTGCCGTAGTATGTTAATTAATTAATTTCACTTAGATACGAGTACTTGCTCGAATTTACTGGAACTAGTGACCTAATGCGCTGACCTGTTTCAAGAAACAAAATTAAAATATCTCTACTGAGTTTTACTCTCTTCATATTTGTAATGGATTTAAATGAATCTTTCGCACTGTGCAAATAAATATATTAATTATATTCAAAAAATGCAATGCCTTATTTTGAAATAAAATAATTAAATTTTTCTCTTTTCAAGACTTATTATACTTATTACTCCAGATTTTTTTGAACCTTACCCCCTTATAGATGCATAAGCATATTGCTGGAATTTTACATATATTTTTAAGGGAAAAATGGCATAGGAAACTAGAAACATTAATTTTATCTTAAAATGTGTTTCCTTTATTTTTAGCACAAACAACTTTATATTAATTTTTATTTGCAAAGTAGTGAAAATAACATTTTTAATTTTACTTCAATGGTAAAACACTTGAAATTGCATTTTGAAGTTGCAAAGCACATAAATGTGAAATTACTGTTTTTATTTTGCATTAAACACTTTGCTACTTTCCTGAAACTTACCGGACAAACTAGATTTCAGGATAACATAGTTTTTCCTAGGCCAAACTAGTTCATCCAAAGCCTGTAAGGATAAACCAGTTTAGACTAGGAAACATTTTCTAGGCTAGGGTAAGTGAGCGGCCTTCGGCCGCGGTCCAGAGCTTACATCCTCCAAATGTCTACCACCGACTTCGCGGCGGCCTTCGACAGTGGTTCACTGTAGTATATCCAACGCCAGTGTATTAGCGAAGACTGTGTTGGACTTAATGTAGTGAACCGCAGCCGAAGGCCGCTGCAAGGCCGGCATTGAACATATTCGAGAATGTAAGGCCGCCCACTTCACATAAAATACTAAAGTTTCAAAAAATCCGGGAAGTGCGGCCATTAAAGTAAATAATATCCCTATTTCATTCTAGACTAAACTGGATATCCTAACACGCTTCAGATGAACTAGTTTGGCCTAGGAAAAACTAGTTTATCCTTAAAAACCAGTTTGGCCGGTGACATATACCTGAAATCACTTTAAATCAATGTCGATTCATTTGGACTCATTTAGAGTCTTTGAATGTTTCTCTACAATTTAAAATTGTACGGTTTTAGCGCTAAGTCATAAGCGTTTATGGTGGAACCAAAAATTTTCTCTGAGAATTAGAATTAGAGGAAATTTAACGTTAACGCTGACGATGCGATGCGCTGATGTTATAGTTGAAACATTTGTTGGTTTCATTAATAATTTTTAATTGTTTCAAGATATTTAGTTTTAACTTTTCCAAGATTTTCCAACATTTTCAGCATATTTCCCTATTCAAAATTTTTTCACGTTTTAAATATTTTTCGGCTCATTTGACGTTTCTTGACTGATTCTATACTTTTCGAATAGTTCAACATATTTCAACCTTTTCAACATTTTTCGACCTTTACAATATATAGTATTTCGTTTTTCCACATTGTCCGCATTTTTACACATTTTTCGATCTTTTCAACATAATTCGACTCTTTCAGCACTTAGCGAGTTGTCCAACATTTTTTGTCATTTTTGAAACTATGCGACGAGCAAAACGAAACTTCTTCAAGTTCACATATCATGCCGGGAGTGCTTGCACTCACTCAGAGACTTAAAACTGCCGTTAATTCAGACCTACTCCTTTTATTTGGTGAAAACACTGTGCAGTACAACACTTAAATGTTTTAAAATGGTTTCTTATCAAAAGAAATACATCTTGAGTTGGTATGCTTAGTCGTATACGAGTAGTATACATTGATCCAACAAATTTTCTTTAAATTAGGAGACGAAAACCCAAACACATATTATTTTCCCAAATTTAGCAGCAACACCTTTTCATGAAGAAACTCAATAATATCACGAATAATTAATTGAATTTAACATGAGCTAAGAACGCATAGCCAAATAGTCGCAATAAATAAATTTGAGTTTGCTCTACAAAATGTCACAGTAAAGTGGAAACATAACAAAATTTACCTTCGTAAGTTGAAAAGTTTTAAACTTAAAATAAAATTATGAACTTTCTAAAAATATTTGCTCGGAGGAAGTCAATCTATGTAGGAGCATAAGCTATATCTAAAATGTAGTTAAGTGCATCTATGAACTTCTTAGAACAACGATAAGGAAAGATATGGAAACACCATATCATGAAATATCGATTCGGCACTATATACAGACATACTTACATAATCAAATGACATTAAATTGGCTGAATATTGTGTGGGGTCTGCGCCCTACTGTCTGTCCAACTGTCAACCCAACCTACGCACTCTATATTCATCCCATTTTAACGTCTATCTCATCAGCTGACAGGATGCTTCTTCCCCCAACATAATATTGCTATTTCTATGCTGTAACTATGGCAAACAAAATTTTGCACTATGTATTACTCAAACCCTAGAACAGCAATCCTCACTTTTAAAGTCACCTCCCTAAAATTGAAGCTTGATGCTTTTAGTGTTCTATATTTAATAATAAATGCCATTTCCAGTAGAATTGCGAAATGCTTTATACTCAGTTACAGACACCGCCAGCACTACTACTCTGGCGTTTTGATTTCGTTTTACCGCCACCCCTTGTCGTTGTCCTCCACTGCAGCGTCAATCTGTACTGTTGAACAAACAATAATTGAATTGTGATTTTGATTAAAGGTCCTTTGATTTCAGCAACGGCAGCGGGTATGTCGCAGCACAAAGTGTGTGCGTTGATGCGTCTAAGTTAAGCCAAGAAGAGGGCATTTTTCTACTTTTTGTTAGGATACCCAAAATTACGCAGGTGTGAAGTGCTAGGCAGTGTGGCTTTTATAAAGCGTCGCGATCAAATGGAGCAATTTATGGCAATTATGTTGCCATAATTTTCAAATGCAAAATCGAAATTTTCTACAAAATAAAAATTCGATTAAAGAAAAATTTCGTTAAAAATACTTAATTGCTTTAGTAGAAATTGTGTTTTTTTGCAAATGAAGCCATCTGTTTCTGTCTACAAATAGCTATGAATAATAAAAACGAATTTTATTTTATATATAAATTTTATAAAGATTTAATAACATGATGTGTTGGAAATAATATTTTAAAAATGGGAATAATACAATGGTTCAATGTTTGATTCAATCATAAACACCTGTGATTTAGTACCAAAGCCGAAAAAAGATTTAAATTATGGAGACACATTTTTAATTTGGGTGATACATAAAAATATGTGAAATAAAAAAGTTAAGGTGTTATCTCTGGCCTGCGCACTGTAAAAGTGCGCGGATGTCTTAACTTTTTTAAAAGGGTATTTCTTCCACCACGCTACACTGGCTGGTTTGTTTTAACGTACTTCGATTGAATTTGACAACATTTATTTAAATAGCTCTGTTTGTAATGATTCGCCTTCAAAATTCGCCATCTTTTGGTCTGATACTTGGCCGAACCATTGTTTTGTTTGTTTTGAATATGGTTCCATTACTTTAAATGATTTTCTGATTATAACATTTTTAAGTTTTCGTTTGCATGGGAAAGGCCACGCCCTCTCGTCGAAACTCCTCAACTCTTTTTCAGAGCTTTTTATAGTTTTTTCTAGTAGTTTTGGGAAATTTGATTACCCTATATAAAATAACTCTCTCAATATAGGGTTGTTTTACTAGCATGGGTGGTAGGCGTGTTCGTGAATCGTTTTGGCTTAATTTTAATACCAAGAAACTTGTTTAGAGGTGTAGTCTGTCGCCGAATCTCAATATCAGTTATATTGTCCACAGACGGAAATGGCTAACTCGATTGAGGTGCTGATCAAGAATATATATTCTTTTATATACCTAATACGCCCACTTCTATGCGTTACAAACGGAGTGACAAAGTGAATACACCCTCTGTGTAGGGCAAGAATGCACAACTCGAAGCTCGTTTAGCTCTTACAACAATTACAAAAAAAATCCAACTCTGCTCGAGCTCTTTCCGATATTCGACCTAAATAATTTTGGATCGCAATTATTTTGTTTTTTGTAATTATTTTGTTTGTGTAATTTTATTTTCCAGTCAATTGCTATTTCAGGTTGGGCATTTTGTTACATAATATTTTCAAAATGTAAAAAAGTACATTCCCTTGTCCTAAAATTTAAACAAAAAGTTGCCAGCTTATGAGCAAAGAAACGGATGAGTTCAGACTAAGAATAAGCTATAAGTTTAAGGAGAAGTAAATTTATTTTTAATTTATTCTGTTTGGATATATGTACAAAAGAACGTTATAACAAATAATGGTTCTGACTTAATTATAATCAGCTGTGTTTTTTTTAAACTTTTTGGAAGCATAATTCTTAGAATAAATTATTTTGCTATTAAACGTTCACTCAGTTCAAGTCTGTTGATAAAATACAGACGTTACATTTTCGTAAATTAGTGTTGTCATAATAAGGATTTGAGGCTATCTAAACCAATGCATATGCTCGCAAGCGACAACAAATATGCTGACACCCATTGGAATTGTATTTAAAGCCCATTGTGATCCTTACAAAAATCAGTTCCCTGCGCACAAGTGCACACACACAACATCGCTCACACAAGCGTGCATTCATAGATGAAGCGCACGCCAAACACTTAATTAAAAATTTTTCAATTTTCCGCCCAGTGTATTTATTATGCAAATTAGAATTTCGCAGTCTCTAATTAAAATAACTGCGCTGCGCTGCACGATAGGAATAGAATTTACTGCAGAATACTAACAATTTGTAGAGAGTGTGTCTGAACATATTTGTAAACAATTATAAATCAAATATGAAGTAGGCAGGGATGTCAAGAAAAAAAGTTAAAAAATATATACATATTAAACTTTTATTTCGTTACTCATCAAAAAAAAAACACTTTGAATGCCCCATCCGGATGAAAAAAAAAATAAATCGGTGTATCTACAAGACAGAAAATTGCCAAAAACTTCTTTGCACAAAATTTACTGGGAAATTTAATTTTAAACGCTCCATAATTTAATCATTAATGAAACACAATTTTGCCTTCTGTTCGCATTCTTAAATATTCAGTTGACATGGATTGAGATGTTGGAATTGTATCACACGTCTGTGTTGTTGTTAGAAACCTAAGGGTAGAGCTGTCAGTTGGTAGAAAAGTTTTAGAGAACACCTTTAAGCGTTAATTAGGGTAAAATGATTGCAGAGCGAGACATAAATATTTGATAACAAATCAAATGCCAATGCATATTAGATCTTCTTATTTTTAATTTCAATAAAAATAAATCATACCATGATGGACTCAAGTAAAAGAAACAGGAACATCTAGTTTCTTCTTTGGAAATTACATTCAGATAGAAGATCAGGCGAATTTCATATCACTATCGTTCAGTTTTTTTTAGAAAAAAAAAACCTATTTTCTTAACATATTTCAAATATAATTTTAAAGTGTTTTATCATGTTCTTTACAATTTTTTACGCAAAATACGAGTCTGGTCTTCAATTTATTTCTTGTAGGTCCAGTTTTTGAAATAAGTTTGGTTAAATGTGACAAAAACTCTGATTTGGACCACTTTCATGCACTTTCCACAAGCTAAAGTGAACGAAAGTGATCGGGGTTTTTGTCACATTTGACCCCATTGATCTCACGCTATTGAAGGACTTAGTAACAGATTTGGATAAATTAAAATGATATCGTTGTTGGTAACATTTTTTAAATACAAAAAGTAAGAAATGGATTCCTCAATTTTTTTGTCTTGAGTTCTAAGAATCTTATTTTGGTTTCTTCAGTGTTCAATTTTTACAACAAAATTCTCATTTTTAATTTGCGAAATATTGCAATCAAATTCTAAGTTGTTCTTGCAAAAATTATGGTATTCAATTTTTTTATTAGAATCTGTTAGGATGTGTCTCAGTGATGGGATTTTCAGAACAAACTTTTTTTCAGTACATTCGTTTTGTGAAAAATGTAAGTAAAGCTACAATGGACAATTTTCTAGCGCACCTTGTAACTTTTATTCTAAAAGTCATGAAAATAAAAGTTTGCAAAAACTTTGTTGATATTAAAGTTACTATAAGCAATTTGGATAAAAGTTTTCCTAAAAACTTAAAAAACAACTTAATAACAAAAAACCTCATAAAAAAGTTTTATAAATAAAAATTTTTGACTTTTATATTAAAATTCACAAGTTTTTAGTTTTTTTTTTTACTTTCTTTTCAAAAGTCGAAAATATTTTTTTTTTTGTAAAGATTTAGATAAAAGATTCTTTTGCTTGAATTAACAGAAAATATTTTAATACAATATCTTGGATAACTGAAGCAAAAAACTTAAAGAAAAAACTTTGGATCACATATTCATAGTAACATCCAAAAGAAAATGCATTTAAGAAAAACTAATTGCATTTGAAATTTCAAAATGAAAGTCGGACTTTTCGTACATAATATCAGTCAAAAAAGGCTTACGGAAACTTTTAGTCTTTTTCAAAAGCTTAAAGCCTAATATAAAATAAAATATAAAAGCTTAAAGTTGAGCTTTATCTAAAAAAACCTATATTTTCTTTTGTTTGGTAGATTTTTTTTTTATGGAATTTTTAAAATTTAGTTTAGGTATATGGCCAATTATACATTCGCTGTCCAAAAAATTACATTCCGACCTTAAGTCCAGTACATTTCCACAAAAATCGAATGCCATCACTGACGTGTCTTAAAGTCGATATCCGATTAACTAACTTTAGGATAAAAACAATTTAAGCAGTTTACGGTGCTAATAATTCGATTTAATGAAACTGGACGCATTTTTTGTTTATATAGAAAAACCCTTTATCTGGGTTGGCTCAAAAATACTTTATATTGATAATTGCATGTTTCTATTTACCTCCAAAAAAATTATATAACTATTTTTAGCTAGGATCTAACCTTGGTTTCGAAAGGATAATGTTTATACAAATATATTGGTTTACGAGAAATTAAAGACCTAAGAACAGTCTTGAACGGTCCTTTTAAAGTGACTAAAGGGAATAATTTAAGGACTTACTTAAAAAGTTTTCGTTTCCCTCTAAAAATCTGTTATCGCTTATATTATCGTTTTATTTGAAAATGTTTTCAATTCTTGAACTGTACTTACGTCGACGCCAAAATTTTTATGTTAAAAGTCTTACATAAAAATAACGAGTATTTAATAAAAATGCACTGACAATGCTATAAATGAATTAAAAGTTAGATGACTGTAGATGGGTTCAAGTGTACTAAAAATGCCATCACTGATCAACACAAAAATAGTGTCACGCGGTGCAGACCACCTTCGTCGTCTCACCCTTGTGAGACTACTGGCGAATGTGCGGCAAATTTGCTGTTATTTGCAAGTGCTCAAGCGATTTTAGAGCACAATCTGGCATTCAGACAAACGATTTGCAAATCGTTCGCACACATTTTTCTCCAACTTCAAAGTGTTAGTTATTTTTATTGACATCAACTTTTGCACCATTTTAGATTGGGTGTACAAATTATTCGCACCATTGGCTTTGTCCTTCTCTATTTAACATTACTTAAGGACTGAATATCGTCCTCAGGCCACAATACAGCAAAAAAGAAAAGACTGTCAGTACATCATGTTGCTTCAGTCGTCAGTCCACAATTTCCTTCCTCTCACTCTGCTAAACTACCAAAATAAAAAATTAAATATAAAAAGGACCAAAACATTTTCACATCGTCATCATTGCAAATTATCTGCTCAAATGACAATCCTGATTATTTTTCTGCAACAACAACTACAACAACATCACACAAAATAACATGAAGGAAGCGGCAAATGCCTCGCAGCCACCAGCCATCATCACGCCGCGGCGGATAGACAGATGATTGTGGCAGACGGGCAGTCAGTCGAGCAACCGAAATTCGCCATGTTGAATTCACTTTACTTGTCAGCTGACTCTGCTATACCAAAAAAGTGTATGTGTGTGAGCGAGACGGCGCGGAAATGAAGGGACTCCTCGACGTTGGTTTATTTTTTGAGTTCCACACACTTTTTTCTTGTTTTTGTTTGCATTTTTTACTGACTGCCTCATGTGTTTTTATGTCTGCGTGAGTTTTTGCTCTTTTTATTAAGTTATTTATTTATTTAGATTTAAAAATGCGTTATTTTTGTATTTTTAACTACCAAGTAATTTTCGTTATGATATGATATATTACACAGGAACTGTTAATGTTTTTCTTTTAATTTTATAATAAATTATTACATCTGCAAAAACCCAACACCTTTTGCAACCAACCGATTGCATCGTCGAAAACTTCCGATGAGATTCATTATTCTAATACTAATACTGAAATATTTATAATGGTTGGCACTTTCCATTTCTATTCATCAAATTGTCCATCATCGAGTCTTAGAACTTTATTTTACAGCTCTGGATATTAAGGCTCTAGGTACGGCCAAAAAGAGAAAACTTAATTGTGCTTGTGTGGAAGAAAGTTAGAACCTAGGCAACCAAAAAGCTCCACAAAGGCTCGCATTGGAGCGATAAACGCATATCTCGTGAAGCCCTAAATGTGAATTTTGGTGCGTTCTGGAACACTTTTTAAATGAAGTTTGAATGTTTATTAGAGCCCAAAATGTACAAATCTTTATCTCTTCTTGGAGCCTTATTTTAAAAACTATGGATGCTTTGTGGCATTTTAAAATCAATTTTATGGAGATTAACTCCCCAAGCATACGGGTTACGGTTGCGGTGTATTCCTTTTTTGTTTTATAATAACCAACAGAAAAAAAAAGGTTTTGCCTCCGCACCGCTGTAGAACTTTCAATTAAATGAATAATTTGCTGCAGTTGCACGCGAATGACGTTTGCACGTTTCCTGTTATGCTCAGAATCACTGAAGCAACATTCCAATACGATCATAAGCCTGTGCCTTTTGCTCTCAATGCGATCACAACTGCGGCTCTCTGCATTGATGTGCTAAAAGCACTTAAATGAGTTAAGAACGTGGAACGCCTTTTAGTGTTGTCGACTAAAGCTTTGAAATCAATCCTGGAAGGCACCCTTTTCGAAGTCTTTTTGTGGAGCACTTCCTATATGGTTGGCTGGGAAATCTCTAAAGCTCTTATTATTAAAAGAGATGCTAGCGTTGTTCACGTTGTAACAATTGAAAAATAAAAGAAGTAAAGCGGCTTGCACGAAATCTCAATATCGTATTCTTCTCCTTTATAAATATATGTAAACAAAGGAACGCTGCATAAAGAAACAATGGAAAATAGTCTTCTGGACGTGAGAGTCAGGAGAAGCACCGACGTCGGCTTTGATCACCACCTCGTTGCAGCTTCTCTTCGGCTCAAAATAGTATGCATTCAAACGAGCCGCGCAATGAACAAAAAATTTGCCTTATATAAACTCAAGGATTCCTGCCTTCGGAAAACTTCATCGACGAAGCGCGAACAATAGACCATACCAAATCGGCCAGTGAAAAGTAAAAACGTGAGCCTATTGACAATTACAGATGACCTGCTTATCCGTTGGAAAGAATATTTCTCAGAGACCATCAACCGTCCACCTCCACTCGTTAAATGCCTCTCAGATCGTATAATTGCGAAATATTTAAAGCTTACCCGGAGCTCACCGCTGAACTCATGTATGTACCCAGTTATTATTCCAGTTTGGTAAGAGAACGAATACCTGAAGGTTGGCTCATAGAACACTTAGCGGAAAACAAAAAAAGGGACTTCATTATGCTAAAACTACAAAGACATCATGATACTTTCAGTTCCGTTCAAGGTCTTAACAAAAACTCTCTTCAACAGAGTAAGCGGAAAAATATAACCAATTATTCGGACACAAGAGGCTGGCTTTCGTCTGAACAGATCGTATATTGATAAAATTAATACTCTTCGCATAATCGGGAAGCAGATAAATGAGTCGCAGGGTTCGTTAAATCTATTTCGCATCGACTAAAGTACAGCTTTTGATAGTAGATGTAATATATAACGGAAAACTTTCTGACCCTTTCGAATCCTTACCAGATGTCCGTCAAGTTTGTTTGCTGTTATCAATCCGGAAAATACTTAACGATGTTCTTAGCAGAGCCCTTGACTGTTCAAATAGCGGCATACAATGGACTTTCAGCGAGCATCTGAAAGGCCTCGGTTATGCTGATGACATATGCCTCCTCATCACCAAGCAGTCACACATGCAAAAAAAACTCACTGCCGTCAGATCTTCTTCGGAAAAAGAAAACCTGAAATCAATTAAATCAAACAAAAGCATATCTATTCGCCCAATTAGTCCCAACAATAGCTCCGTGATAGGCGCATACAGCATAGAAGAGTGGATCAATTTAGTTTGTTAGGCAGCGTAATTACAGCTGACGATATCATCTGACAGAATAAACAAAGCGAAATGTACCTTTGCACAACCTCATAATGTCTGGTAATTTTCAAATGTGAAGCCAGTTCTTATGTACGGCACTGAAACTTGGCTTACCAGTAGCGCCTTGTAACAGAATTTACAAGAGTTCATAAATAATTTTCTTCATCAAATCCTGAAAAATTGGTGGCCTATGAGCATCTCTTATGTCAATTTTCTCACCCGATGCCATCAAGATCCGATATCCACTTGAATAAAAAGGCGTAAATGGAAAAGTATTGGACACACATTGCGAAAACGATCAACTGAAGTCTGTCGGCAAGCACTAGAGTGGAATCCGCAGGGTAGTAGAAAATGCGGCCATCCTGAATCATCGTTGAAACGATCCCTAGAACAGGAAATACGTGAATCTGAAAAATTTTAGAAATAATTGAAGGCACTCTCTACAAGTCGAACACGTTGGAAGAGCTTTATGAAGGCCCTATGCTTCGTGGGGAGATAAAGAACACAAGAAGAAGAAGATTACAATACTGGTGCATAAGATACAAAATTGAATTGGAGGGTCAATCCTGACATCAAAAGCGGTAGTTAGTTACCAGTGCTATCTATAACGAATCTACTATTTGGCAAGCAAACCAACATTCTTCGGCTTATTTTATTCGAATCCGAAGAAATGCGTTGAGGTACTGTGCAAATAAACGTCGAATCAAACTCAGCCAGACTCTTGGCAATGAGATGAGAGCTAAGCAAATTCTAATACAGATCTTATCTAATTTCTAGAAGATGTCAAAGGAACCCTGTCATAAGTCAAGAAACAGTTGCATAGTTCACTTCCTGTCCACTATATAAAATTGTTGGTTGCTGTTGGAACAGTGTATCAGCTAACTTTTGTTCTTGCTGAAGACAACACTCTAAGGTTAGATAAGGATGGGGTGGGGTCTACAGAGAGACCAAGCTAGGTACATAGTTATACCACAACATCTCGGACGTTCAGTCACGTAGATCATCAGTGTTTCGCGCAGGGAGTGACATTATAGATATTTCACAGATTCTTCTTCGTTCACGTTGCAGCAGCGATAAATTTTTTGGGTCAACATTCCCAATTTATAAGTATGATATACATTAAGACAATGTCCGGTGACTATAATTTTAGAATTTTTGACACTTTTCGTCTCTCAGCGACTCTTTCAAAAATTTAAATACTTTTCAGCTATTACCGATTTTTCAGTCTTTGATACACAATTTTTCGTAAGTTTTCGATTCTTTTTATGTTTATTTTGAGCTGCAAAACCATTAGTGTGCACAATTTGCGAAACACCGAAATACTCTTGATTTGTTAACATTATTTGTAAAGTGTTGTAACATAGGAAATCTCCAAACGCCATTTAGATTTGACATCAAATTCTAAATCCATAAGATTCCCAAGAAAAGTCTCAATAGATATGATATTAAAAACTAAAGCGAAATTTAATTTTCATTACACTCGACTATAACTAACCTCTGTCATTACTCCTATTTACATTATCAATCAATGTAGTCGATCGAATGAAAGACCAAAAGAACATTGACGATGCTGATGACCAGTACATGATGAAGATATTGATAGTGCTACCGCCGAGGGCATATTTAATTTAATCAGAACTCGCTCCAATGAGCAATAAAATGAAAAAGAATTCAAAATGTGATATGTTAAAAAAATCGAGAAAAAATAGCAACTTAAAAAATGATTTTCTTTTTTTTGCTAAGTAAATCTTCCACTTGAATGAATACTTTAATCTGGCAATTTTAGATGCTGACCTGACTATCCGTGCAATCGACCATCGTCCAAACGATACATTCACTTCTCCCAGGAAGGTTGCTTGAATACAAAGTAATGAAACCATTTTACATGCGATTGAAGTTGCATTTAAATTTGATTCAATGAACAAAGCTAAATTAAACCAACACAGGGTGGGCGACATGTCTCTCATGCCCATCTCTATATATAAATAATCCGCCCACTTCCACCATACATACTGGTATACGAGTATTGTCAGGTGATATGATGATGAAAATGTCAACACACTAGGCATTCACATGTAAGACAAGCAGCGGCAGTTTCTGTTGTTGTTTTTTGCATTTTGTTTTTGTGCTCCATTTTTAATTTACATCCACTGATCGGGAATAATGAACTAAATATAAATTGTTTTTCTACTACGTGTGGGTTAGTCATAAGACCCCAGTGGTAGTGTTGCTGCTGCTGAGTTCTTTTTGCTTAAACTCATCCATCGCTTACCTCATTTGCGCTCAGTGGCCTTTGTTTTTTTTGCTTGTACTTCTTCAGTGTGGGAAAAAGTTTATTTGTTTTATTTTGAGATTTTTTTTTCTACCTATGCTGCATTTTCCATACACTTTGTATCCTTACTGGTCCTTGCTTGCCGTCGTCATTGAACTATTTCCGCTTTGAAGCCATGTTGGCGCCCATTCAGGCATTTAATGAAACCATTCAACCAGTAGCGGTAACTTCGCTCGAATAGCTTCACAATGTTGTTTGTCCTACTCTTGCGCCGCCCTTTTTTTTATGGTAAAGGGAAGCTGTTGCTACTGCTGAGTTTTACCATTAGCGTCAAGGGGGGCGGAGGCGTGCTTAAGTTGCTATAACGATATAATAAGCATACGGTTTCACCGTAAGGAAGCATCATCAACTTCTTCGATGTTGCGATGGACAGACATATGAAGTTTCATACGCGTAGTGCATTGTGCGCGCCCTGAAGTATGTTAGGAATTGCAAGTGTAATAATAATCATGTTAACATATCCGTGGTTTATTTTACCACATGTATGGGCCTATCTTAAACAAAAGGAATCCTTGAGCGATACATGAATTCTTGTGTGTAGTTTTGAACAGGCGAAGATAATAAGGTTCCTTTGGGGGAAAATAAAGAGCAATATATCGAACAGAAAGGTAAGATTAGGTTTAAAACGATGTTGCTTGTTGTTTACAATTCGTGATATTTTAATTTTAAAACCTCGGAATCTATTCTATTCTCCCTATCTATTTTTATTGTGTTAATTTCCATTTTCCATGAAAAAATATTGAAAAGAAATCAAATAAATCGGCCTTAGAACTTTTGTAGATATGTGGGCTTTAAAAATACTTTTGACTACACATAGCCCACAAAACAAAACAAAAACGTTTATGATTCACTATTGGTAAATAACAGAATAAAAATAAAAATATTTGTTTGGGACTTTCCATGAAAAATGGTGAAAATTACAAAGATACATATCGGACGATCAGTTAGGACTGTGGTTTCGGTGCTATTTTTTACTATCAGAGTACTCAGCCAAAGTGTATTGTAGCCACAATTACCCATTCCTCGAAACGGGAATGAACGCTTTGGTTGACCTTCTTGCAAAATGTTACGATGCATGATAATAGTAATTTTAGAGCCCGGGTCTAATGTAATCAACAGCTTTTTAATATACATATTCATTTAAAAGCCAAAAGCTGTCCTTTGTCTTAAGCCCTGGTCTTAAAATGGCTATTTATTTGCACCCACAAGCTTTCGTTTCAACACTGCTTTCGTCTTAACCTTTTTTATATTGCAATTACTTGATAACTTGAGTTATTGGTATTTCAAAAACAAATGATATTGTCTGACTGAAATTGATGTAAGCCTTATGTAACTTAGAACGAAATGAAGATTCAAACTAAAGCTATATGAAGTTGCAAACTTTTAAGCTACCAACATAATTCTCGCTCAACAAACTATACTTTCAGAGACGATGTTATCGATAGTGGTCAGAAATACTTATACGGTAACTCCATCCCTAGCGCTAATAAATCAAATGTGCCAAAGCAGTAAGTGCCCTCTTACATCCCATCAACGCTCCGCTTGTAATCTGCACTATTATCCCATAGTTTAATTTTCAATTGACGGCCATTATCTTTTACAAGTTCGATCACGGGATTGCGTTGCTTTCAAAAGCACATACATAGATATCTGAATATTTTGCAAATAACTGTTTTATTTATTGTTCACAATAATTCAAAAGTTTTAATAAAACTGTTCACAAACTTTAAATCCATACTACACAAAGCAATTTATAGATACACTTTTCATTAATTGCTCAATTAGTCTATTTCTTGAAACTTTAAAAAACTGCAATCTCAATTGGCACATGGCTTTTCTTTCATTTGCGGTTAGTCCTGAATTATATATTCATTTTGTGCGCCTTCATTTCCACACTTAAATTTCATCTGTATGTGTAAACGCAATATATTCTTTTTTTTTGTTATTCTTTTTCTTACAGCGATTTCTAGAAATTCTTATTTAGAACTTTTATGTATTTTCACATAACTTAATGTTTTGTGCTACTATATATAGAAAATCTACAAATGAAACTAGGTGTGGTCTTTTCAAGGATACTTTTAGACTATAATAATATAATATGTACATATTTTTAAAGAGCATGGCACTTTCCACAAGTGTGATTTGTAAAAAAAAATATTACTATGTATGGAGATTAGTTATTCCCGTAGAATTAATACACTAAAAGTCGATGGAATTCTTCAAGTAGGCGTGGCAACTGGCGTACAGGAGCAATTTTGAAGCGCTGAGAAAGCCGTTAGGATATCTATTGAACTATCGGTTAGGTTAGGTTATGGTGGTGGCTTAACAAAGAGGCTTGAAGCCATAAGTTACACTAATTGTGCCGTTATAATACTACATTACGTGACCCTTCAAATTGATGGATGTTAATATAGCTATATCCAGTGAACTTTATTAAGATAGTAGAGTAGAGATCCGATATGAACTTCAGCAAATTCGCTGAGGTGACTGAAGAAAGGTTTGCCAAGACATCTTAGCCTGATTCTTGCTAAAACTGAAGCTGGACAGCTGCAAAGAAAGTGCTCGAGTGATTCAATCTCGCTTGCGTTCAAGCAACTGCAGCAGGAAGTGTTGAATGGAATATCTTATCTTGCAGCGTGCTTGCCGATTTCCAACTGTCCGGGGCAGGTCGCTCCGATTCTTGCGATGTCAGACCTGCTTCTAGACAGTAAGTAGGTGGTTCTCAATTTATTGTAAGAGGGCCAGATTGATCTGGCTGTTTTATAGGTATGTAAGGGCTTCCAGTGGTTTCTGGCTACAGATAGAAAATGCGAGAAACTCCTTTTCTTAACTAAACCGGGTGGAGTGAAAACACGTTCCGGTACGGTTTCATTAAGAGAGTAGAGACGCCTTGCTAGTTCAGCAGCCCTTTCATTTCCCTCAATGTTCCTGTGACCTGGAACTCATATGAGAGTAATGTCAAATCGATGTCCTAACCTGACAAGTTATTTTTTGCACTGCTTTACTAGCCTCGACCTTATAAGTGCCGAGCTCAAAGCTCTTCTTTTATTTATTTTCACACCAGTGCAAAAAACATGGGCGGGTTTGAAAAAGTGTGTAGCTTAATACGGTATAGGACCTTTTGGCGGCAGTAGCAAGCATTCAAAAAAGTGGGCAGTCTTGGAAAAGTAGGCGTTGCATCTAACATAGAAAACAATTAAAATATGCGGGAAATGTAATCAACAATGGATGATAAGCTCTTACTAGTGGTCGTGGTCTAGAAAATCAATTGTTGGCCACGAAACTATGCTGTTATTGTGACTTTCGTTACTCGAGTGAATCCGGCACAAATTGCGATCTTCATACATTCAAACTGCCACGATTTAGTAATAATGATGTTAGTGGTCAGATGTTGTAAATGGTTATTTCATTGTTTTTGGTACACATAGACCGAAAGCACCTCAATAAATACAATTAAACTTTTTTCATTAATTTCCAGGACTTAAATAGTTTTGCAGATAATCCCTCAAATTAATTTCATTGTATTTGAAATTGTATATCCAGGTAACACTGACAGCCATCTCTGTCATTGTCGCTGTAAGTTGTCTCTTTCTAATGAAGCTGTCGTCCTCGCCGTCGTCAGATTTGTGTGTCAGAAACACAAATACAAAAACACTCACGTATACAATGGGATTTATTCAATAGAGTCTGCGGTGGTTTTTGTTGATAATACAACAAAAACACTTACCGCGGCTTCGCTGCGCTCCAGCTGTTGTAACGGCTGCTGCGGCTGCCACTGCTGCATACAACCCGATAATAAACTTCAAAAAAAGAAATGGAAGTGGATTTCATATTCCATTTTTAATGGCGAACATTCAATGAACTGACTGACGTAACTTCACAAACACAGGCACACATACACAAACGTACACAAATACTTGCACACATATGCTGTGTGATACAAAATTTTTTTAACATATGAACTGTCAACACATACACACGAATGCATTCATTTAGGTTACATTTGTATAGGGGAGTATGGGCGACTACGACTGTATAATGTATGGAAGACAAGGGGTTTGGGGGACTGGGTGCAATCTTAGTGGTGCTCTGATGTAGAGTGTTTTTGAAGGCGCAAAATGAAAACGTATGAAAAACACTCAGTTTTGCAATTTTTTTGTTTTGGAAAAACAATAAACTCATCTGAATACGTTGTGAGAGCTGGTACATACACATACATGCATACATACACATGCATACAGACCGACATGCTTTGTTTGCACGAGAAGTGGATTATTTGCACCGGAATACACTATAACATACATGACACATCCGGTATAGGTTGGCATAATTTTTTTTTACTTGCATCTGATATGAAATTAAACGTTAAAATAAAAGGAAAACATTTCACAAAAAGTAACCAAAATAAAAAAATTATAAAGAAAAACTTGCTACAAGCATACAACAACAATATAAAAATCATTTCAGAATTGTTCAAAAACTTAACTAGAGCAAGTATAAGAAAAACAAAAATATGAATTTGTTCGAAATTGACTTTTTGGTGCTGACACATCAAAAAAATTTGAGTGTACTTTAAGGTGGTCCTTAAAAAATTTTTTCCTCCATAAGCTAAGAGCTTTTTGCAGTATTTTGATGCTCGAGGAATCTTGTCTGTTGATTTCTATGTGTTGCTGTAGTGAATCGACTTTATCAAAAACACGTGCGTCTGAGAGAACAAATTCGTTAAAAAGGCCAGATTTGTGGAAGGAAAACTCATGGGTTTTCGCCACGATATCGCACAATCTCACAAGGCTACGAGTGAATGAATTTCTGGCCAAAATCTTATCAAATACCATCAAACAACTACCGTTTTCACCTGATATGGCTTCAGCCGACTTTTACCTCTTTCCGAAACTCAAATGAACTTTTTGAGCCACCCGTTTTGAATCGATAGAATGCATAAAAGAGAATTCGTTGCGAGAACTGAATCGGTTGATGAAAATGCGTTTAAAAAGCTTTTTGATGATTGAGTTATTCGTTGAAATAAATTTTGAAAGCGGCCAATTTTGAACGCGATAAAATAAGTTTGGACACATACTAATTGCTTTACGCCATGAGACAGGGCCCTTTAATAGTGCCGCAACGTACGCAACGCATGAGTGAAGAGAAGGACCGCCAAACACACAAGGAGCAACATAAGGCAAACTCGGCCATTCAAGATCAAAATCAGGACCTTTTAAAAAAACACATTACCAAAATTTATTCCTTAGAATAAAGATCAAACCATTCACCTCCAATCGTTAGTATTTGCCAAACGTCATTTTATCAGAGAAGATTACAGCAATTGATTATGTGCCCACTTTTATTGACGGAGATAATGAAATATATAACAAATCAGGGGGCGCACATCACGTAGTTTCCGAAATGTTGAAACTGTCCATATCAATTGTGAACTTTTGTACATATGTATCTTGTCCTAATCCAAATTTGGTAAGAAGAACGCTTAACTGTCTGACTGTCTCATAGTTTTAGTACCTCAACTCTGTTACAGAACATCTGGATGGAAATTTCAGGATATATAGTATCGGGACATATACAAAATATTGCGACATAATATTCTGCCTTGTCCCACTTGGTTGCAATTGAGCACAGACTGTTTAGAAACCGTTTAGAGTGAATTGCGGTAGATAGAACAAAGTTGGGTATGGTAGAAATTTCCAGTAAATTTCATCAAGATGTTCCGTAACTTAGATGTGGTACTAAGAAGGTACTACTTTCAAAGTGATTTCAGGAGTGATTGAAACAAGTTTGGACAAGGCAGACTAATACATTATGAAATATGTAATACATTTTTCTCCATATCGCTGTAAATTTTAGTTAGAAGCCCTGCGATAGAAGTAAGGTACTGAAAAACCAACCCATTGAAGTGGTTTATAAAATAATTGGAACGAAATGAGGGAAAGCAGACATATGTATTAAATAAGTACAAATATATCCCGCTATTCTCTGCTTATTTATCGTGATGTTCTTTAGCAGATGTGTGGTACTGAATCACATCTTTCAGAACGCGTTGCAGAATAGTGGATGCATAAATTTTATGAAATATCATATATTTCCCTAATTTTCCTGAAAATGTAATCCTAATGCGCTGTGAACGAGGTAAAGGACCTTAAATTACTTGATAATTTGCTTAATTTAAGCAACAAGGGTCATGTATGTTTTGGCAGACTAACGGTTTTGTATTACTAGTAAATGTATATATTATATCTTTATATTGAAAGTGGTCTAAACATCTTTGAGAAGAAAAATTGAAATATCCATTGAATAAACTTTTATTCATACGATGTGAGAATATCAAAAATCTAAAATAAGTCCGTAATTTGGGTCCAAATTCCAGGAGCGAGTCCGAATCATGCATAAGTTCTAGTTCGAGCTTAGTACAAGTATACGTTTGAAATATGAGAAGAAGGGAAACACATAAAACTGTGCTCATTACACAGTTCACATTAGAACTTAAGAATCCTTATTAAATTTCGCATATTACGAGTAACTTCAAAAAAATTTCCAGCCAAAATTGATTAATTTGAGCTACAAGAAATTTACACAAAATAAAAATAATCATTACAATCATATTAATTCCCAACGGTGTTATTCAAGTGTTCAAACAGAACCTTAGTACTGCTGCAGCAGCCACACCCCTACTTTAAATATTCAATATAATGATACCACAATTTGGGAAACTCTCCACCTTCTACTGTTTTATGTCAACTTCACCTCAACACTCAACAAGGCAGGAAATGTCGAGTGTCACTGAGCCCGCCCGCTTGCTCGTCTGTCTGTTCACCCGTCCGTTTGCCGGTTTATCTGTCTGCCTTTCCGCATGTCTTTTGTGAAACTGTATGCGTGTAATATGGAAATTCGGAAGCTAAGGTATTCTGGTGAATGTTTTCTCTGAGTTTGCATGGGAAGCTTTTGCTACCGTAAGCTTAAATTGTTGAAAACGGAAGAAAATACACAACGCGTTGTACCAACGTTCTTTTAGTCATCTGCTGTCGGCTGCTGCGCATCACTATTTTTATTTTATTATTTACTGTTTGTTGAAATAAAAAAAGTTCTTCAGGCAGTCGCAATTGTCGTTGTAGTCGTATGAAGTTCTTGTTGACGTTTCTCATAATTAAATAGATTTTTTGAGAAGTCATCATGCAGATAAAGGTGTAGGTATATGTTCATATCACATACATTTGCACTAGTGCTCGCATTCGCGTATGCATACGCAGATATGGATGTGGTATATACCCGGTAGGAAAGTATGACATATTACTTGTTAGACACGGCATGGTAACTGACCAAAACTTCAAGATGGATAAATGGAAAGTTCATGCGATGCAATATAAATATGGTTTACCAATCCTACACATCTCACAAAAATTTGCCCAATCAAATTAAAATACATAAAATTAAAATTCGACATCTCAAGAGTATAACAAATACTTAAATACTTCAAAGACTTTTTATAAGCACGAAAATTACATCGCCCGACGAAGTTCGACGAATCCTCTAATCAAATATTTTCCTGAAGGTTTTTGTTACGCTGAATCCGAATCCGACTCAAGCATTTTCTCATCACAACAGGTGTTGAAATATTCTGATCTAAAAATAAAAAAACACAGTTTTTCGCTATATTCAGGATTGCATTAAGTCTCGAACAAGCTTTTCTCCAAAAAACGTGTTTCAGAATCTGATACTCTCAAAACTCATTTTGAAATTTTCAAACAACTTATTTCAGAGCAATCGCTTATTGAAATTAATAAGCTAAAAGTAAAGCCGTATTTTTTTCGACAAGGTTGCTTACCATGTTATAACATAGACCGAATAAATTGGACGATTCTTTTGAACCTGATGATAGTAAGTGCTCCATAAAATCAGTAGAAGAATATTACTCTCAAATTCTATAGTGAGCTTTGAAAGCCCGCCATGGCAAACCCAAAATTTTTTTGTCGCAATTTCAGGGCTCCAACATTTTTAAGGATATTTTGGGATAGCCATGATATTAGTGATAGTTTTGGAATTCTACTAAATAAATTTTATAATGATTTGTAATAACTGTTGAAAGGGGGCCTCAGCTGTCATCTCTATCTCTATTTCACATTCAATATTCGTATCAATAACCAATGTTATGTAGTATGGAATTTTCAGGCAATATTGCAGACACTTAACCCAAATGATACTTATGAAATGGTCATCAATATGTTGCTTTCGTACTTGGTATTTTTGTATGTGCAAGTATGCGAAATTCCATGCAAAGTAGAGCGAAATTAAAATTAAATTAGAATCACGATGCATGCCTGAAATTGGAATGCATTAGTAATGACAACGAAGGTCGGTCACAAAGGTTACTTCTTCACACATACATACGTATGAACATACATTTGTTACGTTAATCCTATTGCATAGGTTGCAGTCCAGTTGATTTGCAATGACGTTAGTGAAACTTTTTGCGTATTTATTTTATGCTGTAATGAAATAAAGCCCAATTTAATTCAATTTTATTTATTTAATTTTTAAGTGCTTAAGTTTGTCCTTCTTACATGCAACTTTTGCGTGGAAAGACTTTAAAGTACTTGAAACCTTTTATTGGCAGGGCGATTAATGTTTCTGTGTGAATGATTTTATGAAGATGAAAAAATTAAAACTAATTTGGATAAAAACTGCAGGTTCTACAAGGACTTATTAGATTTAACCATACAATCCAATCGACGTGACGTAGCAATTTTCTATTCAATTTATGGAAACTAAAAACTTTAGCTCGATTTCTTTATGCAATTAATTATTAGATTTCTCGTATAGATATAACTCACTACACTAAGTGCAGTAATAAAAACCAAATTAAAAATTATTAATGTTATTTTTTCTTTTGCATTCTGTATAGTTACACAAGCTACTTACGAGTTCTTTCATTTATATCGACTGACCCTGAAGCTGCTACCAATTATAGCTAAATCCCAATTAGTAACTTAGACGCAACTCATCGGTATTGAATTTCTCAACAGAGTGCATAGACAAGAACAACCGAAGGAAGCAAAGTGAAACTTCAATCCGCTTTTATTTAGACCCAGCCGCATGAAGCTTTCACTTCCCCCTCTTGCGTTGCTACAGATTTCGTATACTTTTAATAGGATTTCTACTGTGACTTCTTTTGCATTACTTTTCAACCCATTTTTTTCTTTTCTTTTCAACATCCTTGTCGTATTTAACTCATTATCCTGCCAATCGGTATGGAATTCTTTACAGCGTAGAAGGTACGACTGTCAACTACTTAAGAAGCTGCGGGGTGTGGTTCAGTAATTTTTATCTTACCATGCTATTGAATGAGAAGATAGATATTTGTTCCATCAATGTTGGTGGTGCAGCTGCTGCATGACGTCAAGATGACAGCAGTATTTGTATGTAAAAAACATAATAAAAATGTAAGTTGTGAACTATTTGACACGCGCTGATCATATTACTTCTAGATGTACCCTATTTTCCACTGAGTTTTTCAAAATGAATTAGAAAAGAAAAAAGTTTTTCTCAATTGTAAATCAAATGCATTCTCAACATTATTCTCCTAACAGATTTCAAAATTTATATATAGCTGATTTCTAGATCCACCCTAAATAAATCGTGGTCTGCATGAATAACTCTTACAACTTTTAGTAGTCCTCTATTTTTCTCAACAGGGAACACAAGCAAACAAAATAATATTTCTGGTTTTCAGATCTTAAATGTTTTAAGTACTTCGAAAGCTTCTTTGCTAAGTCTCAACCTTTTTCGTGATCAAAATACTAAAGGTTCCCCCTTGCTGACTTTGTAAAATAACACAGGCCGACAAAAATTATACCCAGAAACCAGATTATGTATTTCCGTAGGTTTTCGATGCGCTGATTCCGAATCTGGTCGCAGAATTGCTCCATCACGTCATGTTTTTGAGATATCCTAACCTAAAAGTGACAAAAATGACGATTTTTCTCAATTTTGAGGTTAAATAGCTCTAACGATTTTATTTTTCTTGGAAAACTATGAACGGCATCTTTAAGTACTAGTCTTCCTCTTTCAAATGCCGTTGAGTTTGTTTGAATATCTTTTTTTTTCTCTGAGGTATGGCATTTTGACAAAGATTAACAAAGACACAGACACAGAAACAGTGACAGACATACACAGACAGACACTGACGCAAATAAAAAATTCCATATCTCAGAGAAAAAAAAGATATTCAAACAAACTCAACGGCATTTGAAAGAGGAAGACTAGTACTTTAAGATGCCGTTCATAGTTTTCCAAGAAAAATAAAATCCTTAGAGCTATTTAACCTCAAAATTGAGAAAAATCGTCATTTTTGTCACTTTTAGGTTAGGATATCTCAAAAACATGACGTGATGGAGCAATTCTGCGACCAGATTCGGAATCAGCGCATCGAAAACCTACGGAAATATATAGTCCGGTTTCTGGGTGTGTATTTTGATCAATTTTTGTCGGCCTGTGTAATCAAAGATAATAAAACGATATAACAGAATCATGCTAACCTTATCATTTCGGAAGTTTAAAATTAGAGGGAAAAACGTAAAACAATAAAATATTTCCCAATCCAATTGAGTGCATATTTTCTTCGCAACGTTCATAGAACGTGCATAATAAAAACCATGCTACCAACTTATATGTGTATATCTCTTTTGAAAGATATTAATAAGTATTCTAATACTTTTTCACTTTAAAAATGCCCCACACTTCAAGATATGATTACAGCTATATCTCATTGATAATAAAAGTAACGCTAAGACTCAGTCGATAGTTTTTGGTTTGTGACTCAAGTCTTTTGGTATCAGTCAGTTTGTGAATATAAAAGGTCGAACAATGATTTTTAATCACTATTCAAGCTAATCTTCGACTTTTCCGAACTTTTTTTCATAACAATAATTGTTGCATTAATGTGTTTTATTTATTTTCAAGAAATCATCTTGGAAAAGCCTTCAAAAAGATAGTTTAAGGATGTTGTTGCTCAACGTTACGCACATACTTTTTTCGCATTTCCCTGGGAAACTTTGTCTGAAAATATTAATTGATTATTAATATAATTTCTGTTCAGTACTCTCTGTATCAACAAACATTAAACAAAGATAAATTTGAGGAAAAAAGGCTTATAGCAGTCATACTAGTTACGTCCGTTGCAAAACGTAAGAATTTCTAGTCTGATATGTTGCCCAGATCTGTTGAAAAATCCAAGTGCAACGGAGCATCGCTAAAACTATTTTTTCTGTTTAATTATCTTTGTTTTTGTAACTCATAAGTTTTATATTACAGCTTTGATTTAAGAAAGGAGCCACGCCCACTTGGTCACCAACTTTTTAAGCAGTGCAAGTACTTACATTTCCAGACCATTTTATAAAAGATACCACACACCATGAAGATTTGAATTTCAAAAAAAGAATTTCATGTTTTCGGGAGGAACAATATGTTCTTACAACTTAGCAACGGTGTAGCAACACCTTTAATGGGACCCGGGACAGTAATACTCTTGAGGTTCCCTATACATAAAAGTTTTTACAATATTACAGAAACGTTCATGACATAATAATTCGTGTATACAGTCGAACCTCAAGTATTCGGGATGGTCAATTTACAATCATACAAAAAAAAAACACAAAATAAATTTCAAATTATATATCTGTGGACATATGACAAAACAACCTCTTTCGATCATCGGTAATGATTCAATGCAACATAAGCTATTTGATTCAATGCAAGACTAACGCTATTTGAATTATTACCGTAGATCGAAAGAGGTTGTTTTGTACAATATTCACAGATATGCAATTGCTTTAAAAAAATCGTCTAATGTTACTTGATACTTATTTTTATACCCTACACAGAGGGTATAATCACTTTGTCATTCCGTTTGTAACGGAAGACAGGGTTTGGCAGATAAAGAAAAGTGTATATGTATATTTTTGATCAGCGTCAGACCTGAGTCAATATAGCTATGTCCGTCTGTCTGTATGTCTGTTGAAATCACGTTTACGGGAAAACTAAGCAAGCTAATTCAATTTGGCATATAGGTCACACCTTCTTACAAGTTGCTAGCATGTAAAAATAGTCAAAATCGGTTCACGGCCACGCTCACCACCCATTTTCTATGTAAATATACCCCTGCACATTAGGTTTCAAATTTGTAAAGGCACTTAAAAGGGCATAGCCCTAGATTTAAACTTCATGTTTTCTTTCACAAGCCTTTCTTGGATGCAGTGAACTTGAATTTTATCTTCTTCTGTAATGTCAGAACAGCCAAAGTTTTCTAAAAAGTCTCGCAAGGTACTGAATTCGTTTGTGGCCCCTTGGAATGATGTTTTTGAAATAATTAAATCATCTTCATCAGATTGCTGAGTTCTCATTTCTGTCTCAGGTTCATGTGAGTAGTGATTTGTCACAAGTAAATTTTTTTTTCTTTTAACCGCTTTTACTGATGACGATGTCATTGTAAAATCAAACACCAATAATCTCAAATTTTAATCGCAACTAAACACCAGAGAAAGAGTAAGTGATTCCGGGTACGACCCATTTCGTTTAACCCACATTTTAATTTTAGGTTTACTTACACGTTCAAAAGAAATGCCGGCAAAAAACTTAATAATTGAGGTGATCACGGTTAATCAAATGCAATTTTCTTTTCATTATCGATCTGATATACTCTGTTAATCACGGATAATCACAGTTCGACGGAATGCGGTAAAACTGATGACTCATTTTTTTGTCTTTTCAAACACACAATTTATATTCATAAATATTTTAAATTTATTATAGGAGCTCAACAACCCATTATATAGTGACCTCAGACGATATTCTCTCCCCCCATCCTTTTGTCACGCCATTGTCCCCAAGAAGTGCTGCATACCCTTAGAAATTGAATTTTTAGAATATAGCTCATTAAATAATATCCTAATGTGCAGTTGCTGGATTCCTAGCTTCATGTTTCTATCATGGACGATTATTTATATTGAGATATATAAGAAAAAATAATGTTTTTTTGTATGAAAAAAAAAAGTTTTCGTTTCCTGATAACTGTCACACTTTCTAAGGTGTCCTGGTGTGACAAACAATCTGACAGCTTTAAACTTTCTTTAGATATTCATATTATTAATGGATATAGCTACATCAAAAATTACAAAATAGACCAATAATGCGGTATAAATTCGGAACTTCGCACAATGTTAATATTTCCCGCTCCCAACATTAGAGGTTAAAAGAAAGTACAGATATCAAGGATGAAATAAAGACACATCACTCCATGTCAACATAAATGAAACAAAAAGAATATATGTACAAAGAATACAACATTTACTTTGCTCGCATTCAATATCATCAAACCAGATTTCAAACGTTCAACGGAAGCGCACATAAACGACAGACGGAAGTTCCGGTACTTGCATCAAGTTCTTGTCATGTTAGCTCTTATTCTTTTATTTTATTTACGCATACATTTGTATGAGTTTGTGTACAGTGTACCTACATGAAAGCAGACAGAATTTCGCACACACACACACACACACACACACACACACACATCTCAACGTCAGTTCTTATCGGCTAAGAACAGTAAAGTTTTAGGAAGCGAAAGGAAAGTAGCTGAGAAGCTGCTTCTTGTGATTTTTGAGGTATGCAATTGTAGGTATTTATTTGCGAAATTCTTTATTGCTAATGGATGTAGATTACATGAGGCTATTTAAATACTTTGTCTTACAGAATATTGATGGTATATTGAATGCTGGCAAACTACATACATACAAACTTTGAAATGATGAACAAATTAAGCTCAGTTTCTGAAGCAAGCTATTAACAAGATATTCACTCATTTAAAAGCACAAATCCAACATTAATGAAGGCACCCATTTAAGTATATTTGCTATGGGTGATTATTGACTTAAACTTTTAGTGCTTTATATATTGTAAGTATCCTATACAGCCCAATTGGATGTATGAGTTCAATGCGATTTGCATTTCGTTTGACTCACACATACGCAAATATTTTTACAATACAATTTACAGACGCGCATGAAGACAATTCCTTCGCTACGACGAATTGCTGTGAAATTTGCTACGGCTTAGATGCAACCAACTTAACCACAAATTAGTTCAGAGCCTAATGGCTTTATTGGTACTAAGAACTATTTTGGAATAGAATGTATGAAATTTTCAAAAGTTCGATGATAAATATGTTCAATAGACTGTACGTTATTTCCCAAGTTTAATCGAGGAATAATCTTTTATATATGATTTTGTTAAATATAAGAAACTTTTTGCCGTTAAAAACTTATTTTAAAGTGATATATAGTGCCAGTTTTACTTTGCATATAGATTTTTACTCAAAACTAATAAAATTACAAAGAAAAATGGTTAATAAATTATATATTAAAAAAAAAAAACATGTCTTGCACAAAATAATGAACCAAAGAAAATTTCGAAAATAACGTACCGTTTAATGTGAATGCATATATGTTAAAATGTAAATTCACATTTGAAATTGTGGTTTCATGAAAAATTGCCGAAGGACAGAGTTCATCAAAAGAATTTTATCCATTTCAATAAATCATAGGAGGCAGGACGATCGTTCGGTTTTTCCGTTATGATCCTATAATTTAGATTGAAATTCGAATTTAAAAATAATATACTTTTAAGAAAGTCACACCTACATAAATCATTTCATTAACTTGCTCACCGCAATTCCTTAAATTTCTATTTAAGTGAAGGCGTAAAGCCTACAAGTGAAATTCAGCGCCGTTCTGCTCGGGTAAATGATTATAGTAACTCATATCAAAACATTCAATGTCATTAAAATTGATCTCGTATATATGATTTTTTACCGGTGTATGATTTGCCAAGATGCTAACTGAGACAATTTCAATCCGCTTTGGTCTAGTGAAAGCCCATGACTACAACTGCCCTTGAGCTAAATTTCATATCTATTGCTTCAATAGCTCAGCAAAACTAACGTTAACATTTTTTGTTTTATGTTTGTCAGGTGCCACGCCTTTTGATGCAATCCCGCCTACTTTTATATAGTAACATAAAGTATAGTTTTATGAAAACTCATACCGAATTTTAATATGATTGCTCACATAGCTTACTAAATATAATATTTTAGGTTTTACTAAACATATATATAGGAGTAGACACGCCTACTCGATGTGATGGGGCTAAGTTAATATGTGGTAAAATCCAAATCATATGATATTGATTGTATTCCTAATATACAAATCAATCAGGTGCACCAGAAATTATAGAAGACAATCTTATCAACTTGTAATCTTTCCGAGCCATGTATGTGACTCGATTTCCCTACTTTAGAAATAAAAGTGGTTTTTCAATCGATCGTGGTATAGTATATGATATTATCTATAGATATTCGCTATCCAGAAAACTATTGTTTTTGTATATGTTGATGTGGTCCAATCTCGGTGAGGTTTGAACACGTTGTCTTCTTTCTAGTCATTTTATTACCATTGGGTTTCTCATCATCCTGGTCAAGATGATATGCATCTGTTTGGACCTCTGCTTCTCCCACGTCATTGTAGCTAGGGAAGTGATTGCTCATCAACAACCTTAAAGACTTTAAGCGTGTATCTTAGCCTTAGCCAATTAGCTACTTTGGTGCTCTCTTCATTCTTAGATAATTTAGCTCGTTCCCTGTTTCCATCTTGAAACTAAGCCTTCCAAGTCTCAATCATTACTACATTTCCTGATTTAATTTAAACGCTGTCGTATTTCCATTTGTAATTGCTTCAACGTTGCTGATCACCATTCGACTGCTCGTGTGCGCTGATGCAGGCTGATCGACATATTTAGCATATCGACATAAAAGCTGCTATACATATTTGAAAGTACCATTTTTGAGCATATTTTTCTGTTCCCCACCTTTTCCTGACTCCGGATTTTCTTTGTTTCTGCAGGTACCATCGCTACCTTGAAGTAAATGAAATCTTGGTGAGCCATATGTATTAACGGCTATTTTCGTAGAATATACACCCCTTAAATGACTTATCCAATTGCTAAGTTCATACAATTTCTCCGACTGGGCGACGTCAGCTATTTTAACATCGATTGCATCCGCTGTCAAAGCCTACATCAAGCTTTAATCTAATTTAGGTGTCCACGACTTTATTTTTTCAAGTGTATTTTAATAGTGGGGTTGTCTCTCTCTTGTCTCTAATATCTTACGTTTTCCTAGCGCTACAAATTGCTTACGAGTTATTAACGAAATTACTGTTCATATCCAGCGGTGCAAACATTACTCCATTTCCACTCACCTGAATCACTCATCCAGAAGTTTTGCACCATTCGAAATCAATTTATTATTGAAACATTAAATTTCTGTCATGTTTTCTTTCCAAAAAACCCATGAATACAAATATCATGGCATTTCTATTCCTAATTGGAAAGTAATACATCATCTTCCACTTACGCTCGTATGAACAATCAAAGCTAAATGTCTGCACTGGCAGTAAACGAAAGGGTTAAATTCGGTCTGGCTCATAATGTGTGTTGCAGTAACGAACATGTCAGTTACTTGTTATCAGTTTTCAACCCTCCGGCACGTATCTGCATCTTTTTTTTTTGGAAAAACGTTATGACAAGTGAAGAATAAACGATATGAAATAGATGGGTCACAAACGTACAAACACAACCAGTTCAGCAGAGCGAGCGCCAAAATTTTGACACTTTTGGAAAAGCATAAAATGCCACGATTTAATGACCTACTTGGACCCATTTATGTAAAACAGCATCCGCTAACGCACCGCCATACCGAAAGTTCCACGTAGTTTTCAGAGAATTTCTGAAACGTCCATCAGCTTGTGGGTCTGTGTGTCCATTCATTTGTGAACGTAATATCGAGATTATGTATTTCATTTGGGATGAAAACAGAAAGAAAACCAAACCAAATGTAAACATCAACCAAATTATATCGATGTAGATGAAAGGGCGGAAGTATGGTATTTTTGCTGTTTGGTTGTTTGGTCAGATATTTAGTCTGAGTAATGGTTGGGGGTGCGCGTGTCAGGGCACAGTTTTTGAGGTCACTCAAGTGGACAAATAAAAGTGGCCGAAAATTGAAATAAAATCAATTTACAATATGTTTCACTCGTGTAAATCGTGTCTCACTGTCATTTCTCTATTGATGTTTACTGTACACGTACGTGTGTGGGTTTTTATGCCAATGTTTATTTACTGGTTGCTGCTACAGAGGATTAGACGGGTATGTCCAATGCGTTATGTAAATATTGGAAACGGGAATATGTATGTAATTAGACGATTTGTGTGGTTGTGTGTATTTGTTTTTGTGTCAAATAAATTTGAAGAGGGAAGGCAGAAAAGCAATTTCGAGAAACTTTGAGATATATTTTGTTCAAAACCAATTTTTGTTAATTTGAAACTATGCAGTAGTTTCTTTATTTCAATATTTTTAATTTATGAAGCTAATAGGGGCTTCTAAAAGTTCAATTAGAGATGATCTATTATGATTTTGTAGCTTTGAACCGGCGGGGTAGGTGTTTTACTTTTTCATCTCTACTAGATATATCTATATATTTATATATGCGCTTACTGAAAATCTTATACAGATTTACGAAAGACCTTTAATTACATGAAGCCCTGCCGAGGGTGTTCTAATAAACCTGCGCAACAAAGTATGCTAAGCGCTTCTACCAGCTCATTGCTCATTGAGCTCAGGGTTTGTTTCATGAGATTATCAGTTGATGAGACATATTAAAAAAAAGCGCACATTTTATCGTAGGTCAAAAAATATGTGGAAAATTTGAATTTTAACCTTAAAAAGATTTGTAAAAATTTACGCAATGCTTCTCTCTGTTGACTTTGGAAATGAATTCAATAAGAAACATGATTAATTAAAATTTTAAGATTTTTAACAACTTGGATACGTTACTATAACGTCTTACGTATCGAAAAAATTTCTAATTCTTAAAATGGCTTAGTCTGATGTAGAGGAACAAATTTTTCATCGTATACCAATATATAAGCCTTCCAGTTGCAAAATCGGCCAAGTAAAAAAAAAAATTCAAATTTTGATATATTCTCATATATCGAAATTTTTCTGCTGTTTTTAGATAAAAAAAAACTTTTTTCATAGAAATATTAAACTTATTAAATTTATTTTTGATGCATTAATTTAAAAACTGGCCAATTCCATGAACTTGATATCAAAGCCAAGTCCAAAACCGGTCAAGTCCACTTTTTTCAAACAAAATTTGTTGATCACTATGTCAAAACCAGCCAAGTCCATGTTCAATGGATCATAACCCGCCAAGTTCAAAAATGTATTCTCATAAATATAGGCAGATGAAACTCAAAAAGTCTGATCTGACGTGTTTTGAGTAAGAAATTTTGTAAGCCATAGATGAAGATAAAGGTTTTTCTTTGTTTTTCCAAAAACATGGCTGCTTTTGCAACTGAACGCCCCATATGTATGTATAAGTGATCTATTAAATCTTAATGGCTCTTTCTAGTTTACCCTAATTATCATAAGTATTTAAAATTATTAACAGGTTTTGATTTTTCAACGTCTACATCGCTTCTTTTACACGGGAGCAACGAGGTACAACACAAAATTGACAAAATCCTTAAAATCGACGATATCATTCATATGTTAGTGTCACATGATTGAACTTACAGACTTTTTCCAGATAACCAATGTATTGATTTTGAATGTATAGGAAAACAGCTGACGGTTGGAAAAGTATTATATTTGCAACAAGTCGATATACACAAAATATTTCCTATGGTGTGAAATGTTCCGTAACTTGAGAAAGAATCAAAAATTTACTGACCTGTCTGTAAAATGTTTCAAAAAAGCTTGGCGTCTCCTGAGTTACTCCTTCTCCAGCATTAGATCGTCGAAACTCTATGGTTTCCAAGTGACTTCAAAAATGGAATAAATTATTAGAGTAGACTGTTATTAGAGTTGGGTTGTCTCTAAAAGCTTCAGCTTTATTGTGGTCGTAATTTGGAGCTTTATTTAAATTTCGTTATTGATCTCTTTAAAATAAGACTAACTAGGGATAGACAATACGGTTTTGGAGTGTTTTTTTTTGCTGACAGGGTTTAGGTGGTGAAGCACCAATCACTAAATTGTGGGGGATATCCATCACAGAGTATTAAGAGTTTTTGGGAATGTGCTGAACTTAGTCAGGGAATGTATTTTTTGCATGGCGAATGTATTTCTTGTGATATATCCAGAAAATTTACTAAATAAAAAGATGCCTTTCCATGTTTTGCATTTTAAAAACAATTTACTGTCAACATCATCACCGTAGTGTCTTGCTATCATTTTACTGGCACGTGAAAAGTTCAGCTTTTTCGTAATACCGTAAAGTTTGCTTAAGTGGTGACTATGACTTTGCGTTTTTCATATAGTTGATGAAGAGTGTGGTATTGGATTTAAAAGTATCGACGATATTAAAAAAATATTTCTGGTATGACCGAGGGCGAGAACTAGAAAGGTCTGGTCGATATCTCATTATCGGCGATAATGTACCGTTTTTTGTACGATACGTAAAAAAACAACAATACGTAAAATAATCCTAAGTTATCGCCGAGAACGAGATATTGGGCATAGCTACCAAAAATACTTAAAACACAATATCTTACCACCTATTGTACCAAGTGTTTTGAAATTGCTAGGATGTATATTGTCTATGCTAAGTACTTCACGAATTCTGGATGGGACTAGACAACGAGGCGTGGCACCTTTATACAATCAAAATACTTAAATCGCTATATCTTGGCGTCTATGCTAGCTTCAATTGTGAAACCTGATACGTAAAACGCAACTCGCTAAATATGAACGGGGTTGGATAGTGACCTTATTGTCTGCCGCAAGGACTGCGTAAAATGTAGACGGGGTTGTACAACGGACAGTGCGCGGGAAAGCCGCTGGTCCAGTTTGTTTTATATATTTAAAAATGTGAACGGGAAAAATCGGCAATAACGAGACAAAAACGATACAGATCAAAAAATTCTGAAATGAGAACGAAGAATGAAGCTATGAAGACAATACGATAATTTTTGAACTATAGTATCGTTTTGAACTATCGTATCGTTTTGAACTATCGTATCGTTTTGAACTATAGTATCGTTTTGAACTATCGTATCGTTTTGAACTATCGTATCGTTTTGAACTATCGTATCGTTTTGAACTATCGTATCGTTTTGAACTATCGTATCATTTTGAACTATCGTATCGTTTTGAAGTATCGTATCGTTTTGAACTATCGTATCATTTTGAACTATCGTATCGTTTTGAAGTATCGTATCGTTTTGAACTATCGTATCGTTCTCATATCGGTGAAACACTAACCAGCCTGCGACACTACCAACGTGTGACACTACTTCTGGGTGAGCACCGTGTTTGCTTTACTATTTATTTATGTGCATGTTTTATTAGAACAAATTTAAGTATTTTAATTGAGGCCATAGTTGAAGTTAATTTTCCATAACATAGAGCTCGTGCATCTTCTCGGACTCATAATATTGATATTTTTGCAGCTCTAGACTCAAAACGCTCTATGAGCGATTGAGATGCTGACTTAATTAGAATGAGCAAAGGAGTTTTTCACCTGTGGGGTGATCTGATGTCATGTTACCAAGCAGTTTTCCACCTGTGGGGTAATATGATCTCATGTTCCAAAGCAGTAGAATTACTTTAAGAATTTAAACTTGAATTTAGCTATCAGAAATAATACACCATTTGAAAGCTAACGAAAGTAAGCAGAGGAATCATTCTCAAGTCCTAAAACTGTAGCAGATTTATCTGGTCGCTTAAATGAGTGATAGTTGTGACACTAATCATTCATTTCCCGCTTAAAATTAACTATTTTCCTAAATGTCGCCGACAAAATTTTAATCAAATTGTGAAATGGTTTTTATGTCAAGACAATACGTCCCTAAGCCGATGTAAAAGTATTCTTGTTTTTAACATTTTCTAAAAGAATGGAAGTGAACTCTACAGAATTAATATATAGCACGTTAAATGACCGGTAATAAATAAATAAAGCGGTTTAAGATTTTTATAAAGGTATTGCAGGTAAAAACTGGTATTTCAATAAATAAATATCCATTCACTTTTCAGATAGAATAATCTTGCATGGCACTTAGTTTCTTAGAGAGCTGCACTGACATTGAAGTCTTGCAACATTATCGATTACCCAGATTTTCACCAAAAACTTTGTCTAAGCTGACATTTACCAACGAAAACTCTAACAAAGGTCGTCCAAATCAACACCACCATGTATCCGCACCAAGAATAAGAGAAGAAACTTTTGTAATCAACGTTTTAAGAGATAGCAAAAATCAGTCAGAAACATCAGACTTGGTAAAAACATTTAATGAACTTTTGTTAAAAAAAAAATGGCAAACGACATTTCTTAGAAAAAGGGCACATGTACGCATACCACAAAAATGTTAAGTGACAGCATGTTCAAAACGTAAAATGCCAGCAAAGAAGACACAAGCGGGCAGGAAGAGAGAGTACAAAATAAATGCAGACATTTTTTTATCTCTTTTTTATGATGATGAAATCAAAGCTCTGATGTTGGATGTTAAAATTTAGAAAATGGCTTTTGATTTCATTACGTGGTAACGTTATACAAATACACGAACTCTAACTATACTCGCACAAATGTATGTGTTAGTATTGTTGCATATATGTGTATACACAGAAGAGTCTGTGTGTATTCATTTCATACCCGTTAGCTGCTGCTAGCTTTTGCATTACGTTTACACGCAGCTACTTCCGGTTTTGGTTTTACGTTATGCTTGTTCTTGTACCCATTCGCTTTGCGCTTACGTAAAGTCATAATACGGGTGTGTTAGCGTCAATGTGGCTACTGATGACGAAGTGTTGAGAAAGAAAAACGCTGGCGTTGATTGTTGTTGCTGCCAGCTAAGTTTGTTCAAAATTTAATTATGATTTCTACACGCGAAAAACTTTTTATATCAAAATTATTTTTGCGGTTTAAATAGACAACAAGAAAAACGGCGTTTTAATTAAATTAAAACTTTCTCTTAGAGTTCACGTAAACAATTTTTAAGTGCGTATGGGTAAATCCTGCATTAATTTATCTATGCTATTGTATATTTTAAAGCTTAACGATAGATATTCAACATCAGATCTTCAAAGAAAACAGGTAAGACTTGGCATAGGTCCTCGATAGAATCTTTCAGAACTTATAGGCGAGGTTTTCTTACATACAAAATAGTTAAATAGAAAAATTAGCTTTAAAAAATCCTTTACCGATATCTTTTCTATAGGAAAATCGCAGAGAAACCAAGATGCAAAAAAAATTTCCAAGAAAAACTCGAGATAATGTTACAATGCCAAGCCTTTTGGGGTTCTACTTGAAATAAAGCCTTAATTTAATAACATTTTATTTTAGATTTTATTTAGTTACATTACTCATTGGAATATATTCACGGTTGGCTGAAAATGGTTTTAACTGTAAAATTTGATTCATGGTGCTACGTATTCGAGGTACCTCGTGTACCATCAGAGCCGGATTAACCCTCAACGGGTCCTAGGCAACCATCAATTTGGGGGCTCTTTTTTTTCACGTCCATTCCCTTCTTTTTTCGATTAAAAAACAAACTCCTATCAAATTTGTTTTATGCATGAAAAACGAAAAAACTCTGGTGTTAGCGTCTACGACGCTATAAAAACAGTTCAAACTCGCTTTATCGCTGAAGTTCTAGCATCGCTTCGCTCCCACTCTGAACATTTCGCGCTATTTGCATACAAATACCCATACACTGTTTCTTCGCTTCTCGCCAATCTTCGCTTATAGCGCCCACTGTGAACCCGGCCTAACGATAGTTTGAGTATTTACTAGTGCATTGCACTTAAACTATCACTCCCGAAAAATTATGGTCTCACTACACTATGTAATTGTTTACGGTGAGTATTCTCAGACTTGACTTTCCCCGTACAGCGAATTCTCCGTCTTATATACAAATTCAAATGTTCCAGAATATTATCGAAAATTCCAGTCATTTATTGTTCTCGAATATTCTCGACCTTTTCATTAACTTCTATTATCGAACATTCACGAAAAGGTATTTGTTAAGTGATACTATTATGATACATTCATTTATTTGTCATCCATCATTAATCATTCACTCATTCATCATTCTAGTTAAAATTTCCGCTTGAAGGCTTCTACACCCTCTGTTCCAAAAATAACCGAAATTTTTCAAAATAAAAACAACCAGTGTACACTTTGAGATAATTCTTTTTTATTATTCAATATAATCTCCTTTCACTTCGATACACTTCTTTGCACGCTCATACAATTTGTCAAATGAGTCGGAAATGTCCTTTTTAGGAACCTTGTCTAGTTCGTCGGTCGTCGCCATTTGAATGCGGTCAATTGAGTTTTATTTATTTGAGTAAAATTTATTTTCAGTTCTGATTATATTTTTCTTTCACTCTCTAGAATTTTATGTTGTAGAAGTCTTTTTAATTTTTCGGGGGCCCCTTAAAATTGGGGGCCCCAGGCAACTGCCTATTCTGCCTACTTGTTAATCCGGCCCTGTGTACCATTTCCCTGCCAAAAAAATTAAAACACCGCGGGTGCTTTTGTTCTACCCTTTCTCTTATGTAGATCTGTATGCAAACCTGTGCAATAAATTTCAATTAATGATGTTTCACAAAAAAAAAAGATATCAACGTAATTCAAAGTGAGGGGGAAGAGTAGTATTTTCACAGGCGGAAATTCTAATGAGAAAAATCAATTCGTAGGATAATGTACTCCCGACAACTAGAAAGAAAAGTATGGAATAAGCGTTATTCATGTAAAAAATGGGCGTAATACGCGCACTTAGCAGTATTGAATTGGCCGATATAAATTTAACACAAAACTCATAGTTTTTAAAAGATTTACTAAATGAAGGAAAAAAGTCAACAAAAAATTAAAATTATTAAGTACATTCATTTAAGTGTGCCATTAATTGAAAAATGTTACGTTATACCTCAAAATCTTCACTGGACTAGAGGCTTAGATTACTTAAAACATGAAGATTTTGTTCAATGACTCAAAAAGTATTGCTTACTCAGAATACTTATGCACGATTAGATTTGACTCTTTAAAGAAATCGAACAAATATTTTTCTATGTTAACTCGAAAAGTGCAACTCTAATCGAGAAACGTATTGAGTTCCAATTTCCAGATAAGAGGAAGACTTTGAGACTTCGCACCCAAAAGACCTCGGTATCATTAAATTTAACTTACATTCCATATTTTCAGCAAAGTAGCCAAAATATTCTTGCTAATGAAGATTGGATATACAAATCGATTTAAGGTATACTTAACAAGTTAAAAAAAAAACATGTTTCAGCCACTTAATACCAGTAGATAGAAACAATTTTTCTCAGAGATTTAACAATACACTCTATTGAAAAAGCATCCGGAATTGTTAAATAAAACTTAACAAAAATATATATAATTCAAAATATATGTTGTTGCCTCCAAAGTAGGATTTAATGCTTGTAATTCAACAACGTCAGTCTGATTACGGAAGAGCTTCTTCTTAGTTCAGCTTCTTAATCGGATTTGCGTTTTATTTCTTCAACCGACTCAAAGCGCCGTCCTGGAAGTGGAAACATTAGCTTTAGAAATAGTAAAAAGTCAAACGGGGTACTGTCAGGTGAATACGGTACTTGATCGATGGACATTCGTTGAGTTTTTAGCATTGGCATTGTGCAATGGTCAATTATCGTGGTGCGAAATCCATGAGTTTGCCTTCCACAAATCTGGCCGTTTTTGACGGACATAGCAGCGATCAACGTTTATGTACAATTTTACAAGTTGATACAAAGCTTTTTTTGTTTAACAAACTTTGATAACAAAGTAAAAAACAACAACTCTGGAATATGTACATGCATACATATGTATGTTTCTATTCTTAAAATCGCAACAGTATATTTTTGGTATGCTTTCATTGTGTGTGCCAACGACCTCCGACCACTGTTCAGGGTTTCAACCCTATAGTATATCCAGCACCGACTTCGCTAACCACTGTGCTTTTGCACTGAGATCTCATTGCATATTCTTAGGCTATGCATGAAATTCGAAGCATTTTTGCAAGGCAATTTAAAAAAAAAAATTATTTTTGGCCGAACATAGAGGTCGCGCATATTGTATGATAAGGACTGTCCCAGAAAAAACTTACATTTTGCTTTTTAGTTATAAAAAAATACCCAGTAATTTTTTTGTTCTTTTTTCGTTTTTTATTAATAATGGCTAGTGTTCAGAATGTAAAAAACTAAAAACTAAGTAACAATTTTTTTTTTATAAAAATTTCTTACTTTTTTCGTAAGACCCTTCATTAAATTTTGTCCAGTCGTTTCATCGACAGTATGGTACGATTTTTTCCACTTAAGTCTGAAGTCTTGTGAATTTTTTGCATTCTTACCAGTCCTTCGAAAATCTCTTTTCATTAGAGCCCGATATCTTTCAATTGGGCGAAGCTCTGGGCAGTTGGGCGGATTTGCTATTTTTGGTACAAAATTGATCTTTTTACTTGCATACCATTCCATCGTAGCTTTAGAGTAATGAGAGGTTGCTTAATCTGGCCAGAACATCACGGTAATCTCATGTGCACGTATAAATGGTAGAAGACGTTTTTCGAGGCACTCGTCTACATAAACTTTGGAATTGATTGTGCCTTGCGTAACAAAAAATCTGCTTCTGAGAACACAGGTGCATATAGCCTGCCAAAAATTGCTTTAGAAATTTCGAAATTTTTTTTTCTTTAAATATACTAGACACATGCCCCTTTTTTGGTGATGTATAATATTCGTGCCCAGGTATCTGCTTAAAATCTGCTTTAACGTAAGTTTCGTCGTCCATGACATAGCAATCAAATTTAGTCAGGTACCTATCATACCATTTTTGGGCTCGCATCTGAGCCATCAACTGCTTTTCATCAAAACGGTTTGGTACTTTTTGAACTCTGTATGTCTTTAGCTTACTATTCTTCTTGATCTTTTGCACAGTAGATTTTGATGTACCTGTTCTAGCCGCCATATTTCGCACTGAGGTGTTGGGATTTTGCTTAAAAAGACGCTTCACATTCGTCGCTATCTTTGGGTTAAAAAATTCTGGTTTTCTGCCTGAACCTTTTTTTCGTGAAACAGGTAGACCATTCTTATAATTTAAAATAATCGCAAAGACAGATTTTTCTGATGTACCAACTATTTTTGCTATAGCTGAATATTTTAATTCTGGATTTTGCAGGTATGTGGACAAAATCAGTTTGCGGACTTTTTGTTGCTTGCTAGATATCTTTGTCGTTAAAAGTGCTATCTTCAAGTGTTATACATCATATTAAACGTCACTTTATATAGAACAAATATTGTGTCTCTTTAGACCTATAAGATTACCAGGTAGAGTATAATGCAAAATATAAAAAGCACAAGTTTTTTCTGGGACAGTCCTTATGTATGTTTCTATTCTTAAAATCTCAGCAATATATTTTTGGTATGCTATCGTTGTGTGTGTCAACGGCCTCCGGCCACGGTTCAGGGTTTCAGCCGGTGTCCAGCACCGGCTTCGCTAACCACTGTGCTTTTGCATTAAGATCTCATTGCATATTCTTAGGCTATGCATTAAATTCGAAGCATTTTTGCAAGACAATTTCGAAAAAAAAAAATTTTGGGGCCGAACATAGAGGTCACGCATATTGTATGATACTTTTCTTGTCTCGAGTAGACCAATTTTTTGCTTTAATGGTCATTGACATCAAGTATCCCGTTCTGGTACTTACCCACCACACCTCAGTCCTTGCCATCCTAATATACCATTTTAATGTCAGTCACAATACTGCCAAAAATCGTTGAAATGCGTTTCACTAGCCACAATATTTATAAAATTTATAATAAAAGATCTTATGGCACATCTACATACTATGTATAAGGTACCTCATAATCACAAGAAGGCGCGACAGTGCATGGCGCGTCCCATACAAGTAAAAAACGATTAGAGTTATATATATGTGTGTACTTTGGGAGTGATCCTAATAATATTTAGTGCTGTTACTATAAACTTTGAAATTCCATGGAATTCGACGGTATTGCATTGTGGGCGTGGCACCTTCGATATAAAAAAATTGTATGCGATATTTTAAGTGAACTATTGCAGCAGCTTGTATAAAATATCCTTTCCTTGCTATAACGTGTATATAAATCAAATGTGAGCGGTGTAGGAATGTTGTTCATAAGAAGCTATTTCTGTATCAATATCTGGCCAAATTGCACCAAGTGAGTGTGTCACCGCCCTAATTCTTAAGATTAATTACGGTATACCTCGCCAATTACAATTTTGTATGCCGATCACGAATATAATTTATTGAACCAAAATTAGGCGGAATTGGAAAAGTGGTCATGGAATTTATCGACTATTATTCAACAATTTTCGATTCTTAAAATTTTTTTCAACATATTTCATACTTTTTAATTATTTCAACATTTTCCCTTTTCTTTTTAACTTTTTCAACCTCTTTCAACTTAAGCGAATTTACCAAGATTTCTCAACACGATTTTTTCCACCTCTTTCAATTGTTTTCAATATTTTCCATATTTTATTGACTTTTTCATATGTCTTCAAGTGTTTCAATATTGTGTACCATCTAACTTTTCACAAGTTTTTCAACCTCTTTCAAAGTTTTTCAATCTTCATCAAACATTTTTCGAGTTTTTCAACTTTTTCGCATTATTTAGTGATTTTCAACTGTTTGAACCACTTCCAAATTCAAATTCAACCTCATTCAACTCATACTTTTTCAGCCTCAAAACAAAAAACCGAACGGTGGTCGGTCTCCTATTACTAGCATTTACGAGTATAAGAAACTTTTTTGAACTCAAATGTTTAGACCAGCAACATCCGCTTGTGACATTTTAAAATAATTAAAACACATAAATTTTGATTGAATTCCGTGCAGTGAACGCTTCTGCTCTTTTTTCTATCTCTATTTATTTAATACGATATTATATGTATGTTGTCAGCTGACAAGTATTTGTATTCCCAGCATGTGCTAATGCAAATTAAAAATCATATCTATAAAATTATTATAGAAAAAATACTTTTCTATAAATTTAACACAGTTTTGTGTGGTTGTTTGCTCTGCAACCAAACGACATTCATTTATTGCTGTCATTTGGGTGCACTGCATTGGGGTTTGAAAAGAACCAGCATTGGAAATTGAAAACCATGATTGCATTAACCACCCAATTGGTTTCAATATTAGTGAAATTGAAAATATATGATTTGTGATATTTTGAAATGATTAATAAGTGACAGTTAATCTCACATTAACTTGGAAAACTTACACTTCGCTGAGGATAAACAGCGATACGAGTCAGCATTAATTACTAAACTGACGTTCTTCAGTAGACTCCTTGATATTTTCCAACAAAGTAACCCGACGTAGTGTTAAACCAATTTTAAGAAACATACACTAAATTTATCTATATATCCACTTGTCAAATTTCAGAACAGCTGTCATACGCGCCATGATATAACGTTTTACGTGTTTTGTTGTATGGGTGTTGTCACGCATTCACCAATCGAATTTTGTTGTTATAGCTGCCATAAAAGTCAAAGTGTAGCGTGTTGTCCGACTAAATTTCGTCGAAATCGGCTTGGTCGTTAAGCTGGGAAAAGTTAACAGACAACCACATCAACCGCATTTACTTATGTTAGTTTAACGACCACTAAATGAATCAATTCAGCCTTGTAGTCTCACTGATGTTTAGTGAGGCATTTCATTTAATCTTCTTCAATTCCGAAAGAGTTTTCTAGACCACAGGATCTGGTGTCAGCGATCACCTTGTGTCTAAATATTTTTAGCATCAATCATCACCACATTGCGCAAGAATTTTTTTTTTCCAGCACGAATCCGAAAAAAGCTTTATTTAATTGTAATTTTTACAGTGTCTTACAGTAAACTTATGCATACAGCAATAAAATACAATTGGGGGAATACCCAAATTTTACTATCAGTTTTTTCTTTATCTCGTTGTTCTTCAAGTTGAATTTATTTATTATGTATTTATTTTGCATTCGTAAGATGCATTAAATAATTTCAAAGGTGAAAGCAATTTTGGGCTAGTTTGTAATAAATGTAAAAGGCTTGTTATCAAGTAGCGATGAATAGTTGCGAAATTAATTTCTATTTCTAATTTCAATTCAAATTTTTATATGATATGCTGCACTTCAGTGATGGCATTTGGGTTTTGTGAAAATGTCTCGAATCGAGACTTGAAATGTACTTTTTAAAGGTCGAATGTATGTACCTTTTTGTTTGAACAACCAATTTCACTAAAATATACGAAATTTTTCCAAACAAATTACTAAAAAAATGGTCCTCACTTTTTCCATCTCAAAAATTAGATATATTTCACATTAAATTACAAAATCTACACGTATCGATTATTTTAATTAATTATTATTGTATTGCGATTATTTACATTTACTTCAAAAAAGGTCAATACTATTAACTGTCCAAATGTACTGAAAATGTGCTTAAATTTCGCCAAGTGTACTAAAAATGCGGCAAATGTACCGAATGAACTGAAAACTTATCGATTGTGCTGACGACGATTTTTCAGGACGTAAATGTACCGATAAAAGTACAAATGTACCGAAATGCCATCAATGTTATAAATACTTATGGGCTGAATTTTCCCTGAATACCAAATTTGATTTTTTTTTTGTAATAAAAATGAATTGCTTTATAAACAACTATCTGTCCCGGCAGACACTGTGGTGGTGCGATGAAATTGATTTGGTAAAAGTCTCTGTATAAAAAATTTTGCTCATATGGGGGGCAAGGAACCGCCCATTTTCATTGAAAATTAATACTTATGCTTGCGCATTTGCTATATCACAAGCTCATTCATCTGCGTCAAATACTTGATAAGATATGATGAATTTGATTTTTCTCCTTAATAAGGAGCGTGGCACCGCCAATTTTTTGCAAACCAAACTATGCTTAGCTATCCAGCTGTGCCGAATAGTTATTGATGTATACAAAATTTTGATGTTTATCGTATGGAAGGCGTGCCAAATTTGATTCATCTGCGTCAAATATTGGATAGATATGATGAATATGATTTTTTCGTGAAAATTCTATTTATAAAATACCTTTGTATGAGGGCCAACCTAAGTATGCACCATAAGGAAAATGTTTATAGCCTATGACACCAGCCTCCTACACCTGGTACCTCCTAATATTTTCATCAAAGCAACAGCGTCCTGTAGTGCGATCCGACTTAGAGAAGCTGGTGGTTGGGTAACGAAGCAATACGGGCATTGTTCCATCCTCGACACACTGACAAAAGAACTGACTAAGCTTACAACCGATTCTATCTGCCCTACACTCAATTTCGGAAAAAGATTTCAGGTGAAGATTCTGCAGAGGGTTCAGTGGGAGAGGGCACTATCGACTTAAATATGGAAACCACCATATAAACCGATGGGTCAAGATGGTCTACTCAAAATACCCAGAAATTTCTCAATCTTTTTGTTTACCCAACTCGTCTAACGTTTTTCTTTGCTGTTTTAGTGGCTTGCAGGCTATTGGGCGATACGAGTACTGATATGGGAACGCTAGCAATCTTCTCCAATAGCCAACCCGCCGTCAAGGCTCCAAGTGGAAACTTTAAAATCTAAATTAGTACTACTATGTAGGAATGAATTAGCTAAACTGTGTGTCAGCTTGGCATATCACTCATATGGGTTCCAGAGCACAGGAGGGTAATAAAAGGACTGATGAATTAGCAAGGCAAGGTTCCTTCCTGGATGAAACCGGAGCCTCCGATTTCGTGAACACTCCAATTAGTATAGTTAAGATAAAAGTCACCTCACTCTTTCTTTCCAAGGCAGCAAAGAGTTGGAAATCCCTGCAAACCTGTAGAACATCCAGAGCAATATGGCCATCATATAATAATTCAAAAACCACTATTGTCGA
Source organism: Meiosimyza decipiens (assembly GCA_963680825.1). NCBI lineage: Eukaryota > Metazoa > Arthropoda > Insecta > Diptera > Lauxaniidae > Meiosimyza > Meiosimyza decipiens. Next base: position 65,454,410 of record OY804258.1, on the reverse strand, counting down.
AGAGCCGCAAAGGCATCGAGAAAAACACTGTAACTTGCAGTGAACTATAGGCAAGCATGCTGAAAAATTAGGTATCGCATTCAACCATTATCGCCGTAGTCGTCTGAATGTAAACAAGAAAGAATCTGTTGAGCAATTTATCTGCATCTGTCCGGTCTTTGCCAGAATCAGGCTCAGATATCTGGGACAAGCTTTCTTTAAAAACCTCAGCGAATTGGCCGAAACCTTAATCGGATCGCTGCTTAACTACCTCAATAGGACTAACTGGATAAATGTAGCTTTTGTCGTTACCAGGGTCCTTATTGAAATCTCTTGACAATCTTCTTACTAAAGGGTGGTTTTTTTAGAGGTTTGTTTTTCGAATAGAGATAAAACTGGCATTTTATGGTCAAATCTGGCAACTCTAATGTCATTTATGTTCAGTTTGGTTTGCCATTTCATCATGAACAGGTTGACAAAAGAACAACGCTTGCAAATCGTGCAAATTTATTTCGAAAATAATGGTTCAGTTCGCGAAGCTTACCGCAAGCTCCGTCCATTTTATGGTCGACATAATCGTCCATCAGAGCAATTAATTCGGTTAACCATGGATCGTTTTCGCACTACGCTTACTCTATGTGATAATACGCATCCGCAGAGACGTCGAACAGTGCGCACCGAAGAAACAATTGCCGCTGTAGAGCAAAATGTTGAAGAGGACCCGAATGAATCGATTCGCCACCGTGCACAGCAATTGGAGCTTTGTCCATCAACTTTATGGAAGATTTTGCGCAAAGATCTTGGCTTGCGACCTTACAAGATCCAGCTTGTGCAAGAATTAAAGCCGCGAGACCATGCAATGCGTCGTGATTTTGGTGTATGGGCCGAAAATGAGATTGATCTCGATGCTGATTTTCATCGCAAAATTTTGTTCAGTGATGAGGCTCATTTTTGGTTGAATGGCTACGTCAACAAGCAAAATTGCCGCATTTGGAGTGAAGAGAATCCACATGAGACCCTTGAGACGCCATTACATCTACAAAAACTGACTGTTTGGTGTGCTCTATGGGCTGGTGGAGTCATTGGGCCATACTTCTTCCGAAATAATGCTGGAGAGTCAGTTACCGTTAATGGAGACCGGTATAGAGCCATGATAACCGACTATTTTGTTCCCGAATTGGATGGCATGAATGTGGATGAGTTGTGGTTCCAACAAGACGGCGCTACATGCCACACAGCGCACGTCACAATCGATTTATTGAAGGAAACATTCGATGAGCGCATAATTTCGCGGAATGGACCTGTCAATTGGCCACCAAGATCGTGTGATTTGACACCATTGGATTATTTTCTTTGGGGATATGTGAAGTCGCTCGTCTACGCCAACAAACCAGAAACGTTAGGGGACTTGGAAGCCAACATTCGTGGCGTTATTGCCGACAAACGGCCCCATATGCTCGAAAAAGTGGTTCAAAATTGGACCTGTAGAATTGGCTTTATTCGAGCCAGCCGCGGCGGCCACATGCCCGAAATCATATTTAAACATTAATGGCATAAAATTATCCTTCCAATAATCCTTGCCAAATTGATGGACATTAAAACGATTTTCTTGTGTTTTATTTCAATTTGAAGCTCTATACCTCTAAAAAAAACACCCTTTAGTTTTGTAGAGTTACTTATGTGGTTTTAAAACGGCACATTAATGCTAATGGCTTCTAGCTTGGTTGCTCAGCGCCTAACCTATGACACCCACCTGATCGATATTAACACACTGTAAAAATTGCATCGAAATCGGCCGAATAGTTTCCGCGTCCATAAAAGACAGATAGACAGACAAAACTGAATTTTATATTGTAGATAGATTTTTTTCAACTTATACGATTTCTTAAAGTTCTGGAACATATCCCCAAACTTACCATATTTCGCATGCACGGTTTTCTAAGGAACGTTTGTACCGTGTAAAAAATGTGTTGGGCGTATTTATTTTTAGTTCTGACTTTTCGCAGTAGCACTCACTTAAAATCTTCCTGCGTCCGTACTAAACGTTGTGTGTGACCTTTATCAGTTCACTCGTATTTCATGATGCTAACATTCTTCATGGTCTAAACTTATTTTCGATATACTCACGTTTCGAAAGTTATGTATTCTTTTGCTTTCGACGATGACCTTCAGCTCCGCATAATACAAGCACTTAAACTTTCATGTTGGGGAAATATTTCATGTGAGAGATACATTTCCATTTACCGCTGTATCATTTAATTATCTTAAATTATGATATTTTTTTGCAATTTTTAATGCGTTTTACATGTTTTTATGCTCTAATTAAATTATTCGTACATTTTATACTCGTCGTAGTTTAGTGTCCACTTTTTGTAAAAACAAATAAAAATTAATTGAATTTCCTACGTCATTTGCACATTATCACAATCTGCACTACTAAACTGTAAACAATGCTGTCATCCATACAACAAATTATGGAGAAAGGGAAAATATTTCAATTTCGCCTTCGAAAATTTTATATTGTGAAATTATTTATATACTTTTAATCCCTTAATGATTAAATATGTTGCAATGACATTCATATGTTTGTTTGTTCATTAATTATTCTTTTCATATAAAATTTTGAATGCACATTAAATTTATTTTTCACCGCAAATACATACAGGAAGTTATTTTAAGCCTTTTGACTGCATTTTTTAGGTCAAGTCGTTTGTTTATTTTCATGTTGTGCATTAAATGAATTTAGTCGCAATCAATGAATTGTGGTTGAACTTTTCAATGAAATTGACGGCAATATAAATATTTTGAGCCATTTTGATATTTTGATTTTGATAGTAAAAAAACTCGATGCCTAAACTACGCCCTGAAATTATATCCAATGACAATATATGTGACAATACCTACTGCAAACATTCTAAAATTTAACTTCACATGAAAAGCGGAAGTGGCGTTCACTACATACATACAAACATATATGCTTATAAGTATGCAGCAATAAATATCAAAATTAACTTAAAGAGCGTTGCGGGGGTTGTGGCAAGGATTGCAAACATTTTAATATCGCAACTTCGACTAACAATGCTGATTTTAGATTTTTCGAAAAATTTAATTAGACCATTTTAGAATGTTTCAAATAATACTGCATATGGCATAAAATCCGTTCTGGAAACAGTAAAATTCCTAACTTTTATCAGCGAACAACGTGTCTTCAATAAAAATGTGAGAAATAATTTTGTAGTAGCTATTCTTGTGAATAAAAATGTGCGTTTTTACCATAAATGTAATACATACTTCTATATTGCTACTAACCTACCTGCGCAGTGTGTTTCAAATCCGACATGATTGTTGACATATCTCAAAGCTACAGCTTGTTTTGCGCATGCGCAAGTTTTCTATGGGTTGGTTCTTAGAAATATTTGTAAACAAAGATCCAATAAATTTGAAATATTCGTAAACAAAATGTATTAAACGTCAAATGAGCTTAGGGGCAGCGCAGAAAAAAATTAGATCTAATGAAGAAAATTTAATTTTTTTAATTATAAAAAAGTTAGAACAAAAAAAAATCAACCGCTACTGTTTTTCATCAAAATCAATTGTCAATTTTGAGTCATGCGCAGTAAAGTTGATAGCATTAAGCATCTTAAATAATGGGTGAACAGAAATTGGTTATATTAGCAATATTGAAGTGCATATATGGTTTTTACCTATAGTTTTTTTCAGCTTGCATTACGCATCTTGCTCTAACATTTAGGAAAATCATGTTATCTTGTTTTGTTTTTTCTTGCACTCGCATCTCGTTCCAATTGTGTTTAAAGCTTAACACTGTGATTTAATAATATATTATGCTACAAGTTGTTACAATTTCAAAACGCAACACTGAAAGAGCATAGAAGACTTCTACTTAAAATTTCAAAATAATAATCAAAACAAAAAAATAAATTTTTGGATTGTGTCCTGCACTTAGTGGTCAACAAATTTAAGCGTAATTAAATTAAATTGTTTCACAAAAGTATTCAGCCTTAACTTTCAGAAATGTATAGAAAAATTCTTGAAGATTTTATTTCCTCCGTCGAAGTGCTTTTGACAAATATGGAACGATTTTTTCAAGTCCTTTCCGCAGCTTTCGATCCACCTTCGATGCCTTCCTTCATCCTTAGGAACACAAAAAATAAAATGTTTTCCTTCGAGTCAACCACGCGGCACTGTCTGACATACTGTCTTGTTCGAGGCACAATTTTGCATCGCTGTAACCATAGTAGTTGAATCATTTGAAATGAGATTACCAGTGATGGTATTTTCAGTACAATTGTACGTTCTTCAGTACATTTGAGCTTCGGAAAGCACAGTGGACTGATTTTTAGTGCATTCAGAGAACTTTCACCACAATTCCAATGCATGAACTTTTTTTAATTTAAAGTTTGTTTATTTTAACTTATATAAATTTCGTAATATAGATATAAACCATGTTATATTAGTATGTGAACATCGAAACTTATGGTACACTTTTTTAGCATTCATTATAACTAGAGGGAAATGAAACTTATATCATTGAAAAGATACTGTTTCATGGAATGTGTAATATGTGCCGTTAAGACAGGTAAAGGTGTGGTGAGGTGAGGTGAGGTGAGGTGAGGTGAGGTGAGGTGAGGTAAGGTGAGGTGAGGTGAGGTGAGGTGAGGTGAGGTGAGGTGAGGTGAGGTGAGGTGAGGTGAGGTGAGGTGAGGTGAGGTGAGGTGAGGTGAGGTGAGGTGAGGTGAGGTGAGGTGAGGTGAGGTGAGGTGAGGTGAGGTGAGGTGAGGTGAGGTGAGGTGAGGTGAGGTGAGGTGAGGTGAGGTGAGGTGAGGTGAGGTGAGGTGAGGTGAGGTGAGGTGAGGTGAGGTGAGGTGAGGTGAGGTGAGGTGAGGTGAGGTGAGGTGAGGTGAGGTGAGGTGAGGTGAGGTGAGGTGAGGTGAGGTGAGGTGAGGTGAGGTGAGGTGAGGTGAGGTGAGGTGAGGTGAGGTGAGGTGAGGTGAGGTGAGGTGAGGTGAGGTGAGGTGAGGTGAGGTGAGGTGAGGTGAGGTGAGGTGAGGTGAGGTGAGGTGAGGTGAGGTGAGGTGAGGTGAGGTGAGGTGAGGTGAGGTGAGGTGAGGTGAGGTGAGGTGAGGTGAGGTGAGGTGAGGTGAGGTAAGGTGAGGTGAGGTGAGGTGAGGTGAGGTGAGGTGTGGTGAGGTGAGGTGAGGTATGGTGAGGTGAGGTGAGGTGAGGTGAGGTGAGGTGAGGTGAGGTTAGATCATGGTCCTGGTCATGACAAAATTCGTCCAAAGGTAAAACTTGGTGGGTACGATCGAGTAAATCAGCGATGGCATTTTCGGTACATTTGCGTCCTGAGAAATCGTCGTCAGTACATTCAACTAGTTTTTAGCAAATTCGGTACATTCGCCGTATTTTTAGTATATTTGGCAAATTTTAAGCACATTTTCGGTACATTTTTACTACATTTTCGGTATATTTGGACAGTTTATAATAATGACCTTATTTTAGGTAAATAAAAATAATCGTAACGTGCTGACTTATTATAGTAACCTTATTGTTTTAAGCAAATGAAAAAATTATATTAATCGCTATGTATTTTTTGTAATTTAATGTGAAATATATTTGAATTTGCTAGGGTTTTTGAGATGGGAAAAGTGAGGACCTTTTTTTATTGGTAATTTGTTTGAAATAATTTCGTACATTTTAGTAAAATTCTGTGTTCAAGACAAAAAAGTACATTCGGACTCTAAAAAGAACACTTGAAATCTCGATTCATTACATTTTCACAAAACCCAAATGCTATATCTGGTATAAATAATTGTCTTTTATAATAATATCCTATTTCTTTCCACATTTGCGGAAATCAAATAAAAATAGATTCCGACTCTAATTTGGTACATATATATGTGAAAAGCCTCAATGTCATCTCAAGAACTTACTCTCGCATATTCACGATCTGTGTAAAATACCCAGTGGCAAATATGTATTTAATAAATAACACCGATGGAAAGTACTACTCCTTTTACACAGTAATGCTCATAGCTCTAGCCACATACTCTTTTTACAATCAATGGCCGCTTTGTAGGCAGTTTGACTAGATCTCTATATTCAATGTTGATACACAATAAAGGTATATTGTACATATGTATATATCGTCGCCTAAAAATTGATAGTAGTGTGGCTAGCTGCCTACATTTTGATAGGCAAGTATGCAAAAGGTTACGCAAATAAAAAAAAACCGACAAATATAAAGTCGATATGGATTTTATATACAGTAGGTGTCCAATGTAACGTTTAACGATATTACGAATTTCCATTTTAACGTACAATTTGCAAATTACAATTTTCTATTAATATCTCTAAATTAAGAACGCTAAACATTTCTACTATTCTAAATAACGAACGTTCTTTGATTCAAACGTCCGTCCCACAGTGGGCTCGATTTGTAAATTTACGGTCAAAAACCAATAACTCCCAAACTGTTTATGCAATTTTAATAAGACTTTGCGGTAATTTCAATTGATGTTTAAGGATGATGGAGTGAAAAAATGAGGTAATTTTGTCAAAGGACTTATATCCTTTTTTAAGTAGAAAAACTTCTTATAATAATATTTATCTATAGTTACATGCTGTAATCGTAAAATTTAAAAAAAAAAGTTTTGTACAGTTATCTGTCTTTATAGAAAAATTTTACTCATTTTTTTCAATATTCGCAATTATATATTTCTCTTACTAAATTTTTCATATAGTCAACTATTTCTACTTTAAGATTCCAAAATATCTCGATTATATATTTACGAATTAAAAAAAAAAAATCTCTTTAAAAAAGTATTTCAATTTTTGATTTTTATTCTCGGTTTACCGCAAGGATAACAAGCCAAATGAAATACAGTGAAAGCTCGTTAATCCGAATTAATGATTGCAGACCCTAATTCGGATTAACGATATATTCGGATTACTGAATAGGCTATTTTTATTAATATTTTCAGCATTTTTTTTATGTCACAAATAGTTGAAGCTCCTACACCAAATTTCTCCGCTAAAATCTTTCCAGATTGTCCGCGATTTATTGCTTCAATTATTTTAAGCTTATCTGCTAATGATAGCGTTCTATGTGCACGTTTTTTGGCCATATTATACTAAATTCAAATTGAAGTTTATGCTTACAATGCCCTTCAATAACTAAACGCAATAAGACATAAATATTACACATGTACTTTTCATCATATACAATAGGTCTGTATCATCCGGATTTTGTGGTAAAAAAAGAAAAGTGTCAAATCGAGACTTTCAAGAGAGTAAAAGCTGAAATTTCTCTGACTAGTCGAATCACCATAATATTTTATGAAAAAAGTATTGGGCAAATACAATTGAAATAGGCAATTTTCTTTCCCTCCCTTGCCAAAAGTGAGTCTCTAGTCTCGATCAGCGCTGCCGAAACTGGCACAATCGCTGCCGAAACTGGCACTTTCAAAAAATGTTCGGCACTCTGACTCTCATGGCACTTTTTGGCACTGAGCGTGTTAATTGTGACCGATCAACTTTTATATAACTTTAAAAACATTGAACATCTGATTTGTAGTATGTTCTTGTCGCGAACTTATGTATGTATGTACTCATACATGTTATGAGTATAAGTTATAAGAATAAGTTATTATTCCTTAAACAAAAATATTTGTGCATACTATTTATACTCGTAGCAATGATTAAAAATTGTCAATAACAAAATACCTATGTACATAGTACAAACAGAATACATGAGTTGATAAATATCAATATGTCCATAGATCTTTGTAGGCACAATCCAGACAATGGAATATGCTTTTCGTTCTTAATCAGACTTAATGTTTTTTCTCAATTTACAACCTAAAATTAAGACGGTAAAAGGAGGCGAACTCACAGTTGTATATTTTGACACGTTGCAGTTTAGCTATAAAGTGTGAATTGCATAAGATTCTTAATTTTCCATTAATATGTCGTGATGAGGTATCAGAAGCTTCAGAAAGCGTTCTTATACTTTGTCCTTTAATTTCGTATTAACTTGGCTTGGCACGCTTTGGCACTCTAAGTTACATGTGGTTGGCACTGAAATTTTTTATGGTGCGGTAGCGCTGGTCTCGATGCCTACGATTTTGACAATCTTCAAGTTTTATCCACAAGAAATTTGTCTGGGTGAAAAATTAAACTTTTTTGGAGCGGAATTGATCAGCTGTTTTTTACACTCATTTTTTCTCTCTCAACCACCACAATTTTTCCGGATGATACACATTTTGTGGTAAAACTTTATAAATATTTACCAATGTTTTTCAGATGATACAGACCTAATATCAATCATAGTAGGCTCTGAATCTCAATGATGTCCCGTTAGTTTTTTATATTACATTCTTGCTTTTGTCAAAAAAGTCTTGGAAACCTAGACACAGCAATAAAAAAAGAATATGTAACGCGTCATAAATTCAATTCGGATTACTGGATAATTCGAATTACACACCTTCGGATTAACGAGCTTTCACTGTATTGTAACGCATTAAATATTTCTTGAACTTTTTTTGAACACTTTCTGTAATCATTAGTAATAATGCATTTACAAAAATAAAAAAATGTAAAAATTCAAAAAGGGTCAACTTTGGAGCCCCATAACTCTACATCGGCTTGTGCTAGAAACATAATATATGCGATGCATCCTTGACTCTAAGCCGAAATATAGTAAAGGGTGTTTTTTTTAGAGGTTTGTTTTTCGAATAGAGATGAAACTGGCATTTTATGGTCAAATCTGGCAACTCTAATGTCATTTATGTTCAATTTGGTTTGCCATTTCATCACAAACAGGTTGACAAAAGAACAACGCTTGCAAATCGTGCAAATTTATTTCGAAAATAATGGTTCAGTTCGCGAAGTTTACCGCAAGCTCCGTCCATTTTATGGTCGACATAATCGTCCATCAGAGCAATTAATTCGGTTAACCATGGATCGTTTTCGCACTACGTTTACTCTATGTGATAATACGCATCCACAGAGACGTCGAACAGTGCGCACCGAAGAAACAATTGCCGCTGTAGAGCAAAATGTTGAAGAGTACCCGAATGAATCGATTCGCCACCGTGCACAGCAATTGGAGCTTTGTCCATCAACTTTATGGAAGATTTTGCGCAAAGATCTTGGCTTACGACCTTACAAGATCCAGCTTGTGCAAGAATTAAAGCCGCGAGACCATGCAATGCGTCGTGATTTTGGTGTATGGGCCGAAAATGAGATTGATCTCGATGCTGATTTTCATCGCAAAATTTTGTTCAGTGATGAGGCTCATTTTTGGTTGAATGGCTACGTCAACAAGCAAAATTGCCGCATTTGGAGTGAAGAGAATCCACATGAAACCCTTGAGACGCCATTACATCCACAAAAACTGACTGTCTGGTGTGCTCTATGGGCTGGTGGAGTCATTGGGCCATACTTCTTCCGAAATAATGCTGGAGAGTCAGTTATCGTTAATGGAGACCGGTATAGAGCCATGATAACCGACTATTTTGTTCCCGAATTGGATGGCATGAATGTGGATGAGTTGTGGTTCCAACAAGACGGCGCTACATGCCACACAGCGCACGTCACAATCGATTTATTGAAGGAAACATTCGATGAGCGCATAATTTCGCGGAATGGACCTGTCAATTGGCCACCAAGATCGTGTGATTTGACACCATTGGATTATTTTCTTTGGGGATATGTGAAGTCGCTCGTCTACGCCAACAAACCAGAAACGTTAGGGGACTTGGAAGCCAACATTCGTGGCGTTATTGCAGACATACGGCCTCATATGCTCGAAAAAGTGGTTCAAAATTGGACCTGTAGAATTGGCTTTATTCGAGCCAGCCGCGGCGGCCACATGCCCGAAATCATATTTAAACATTAATGGCATAAAATTATCCTTCCAATAATCCTTGCCAAATTGATGGACATTAAAACGATTTTCTTGTGTTTTATTTCAATTCGAAGCTCTATACCTCTAAAAAAAACACCCTTTATATAAAATTTCTCAAATTTTTCATTTTGACTTTTGGCATGTTTTTTGTATGGAGCCGACCCACAGTGCGTCCTTCGACTAATTTTTTGGCGTCGTTTTTGAATACTTTGGGAGTATTCTAAAATTGATTGTTGTGTTGAAATCATGAGGCTTCGACGGAAGGGCTTTACGTTAAGTGAAAAAGTTATGGTAAAAGAGGAATACGAGTAAAAGTGATCGCAAGTAATTATTCCCTTTCAAATTCATACTTTACTGCGGCTATATACGTGAACAAACGCCAGTTTCTTAAGTAAAAATCACTTCGATACAACGAATTTTTCGATGTTACAATTGACCCGTGCATTAATTAGTAGTTATATTGGACGTCTACTGTATTTAGTTTTAACATTAATGAAAACAATGTATATCTATGCTGCTAGTTATAACGTTTGCTTGTGACACAGAATGCGTTCAAATCTTGGAATAGATAATTCTTTTAAGTTTAATTTTACATGCAGTTTTTATTTATAAAATGATTTGAACAACACAAATTAATTCGACTGAGATTTGAACCTGCTGCGTTTCTAAAATAGTTTGAATGCGACCGCGTGTCAAAGCTAGCTCGGCTGCAGAGTGTTGTTGTTTAACTCGAAAAAATTGAATAGTAAAAATGATATAGGAAAATACATAGATGAAAGTAATAAAACCTATAATATGAATGTTAACATTTTAAATAGTTTGTGAAGTGCTTAATGAAACTACTTTATGATGTGTTAAATATGCAATTTAACACAGGAACTAGACTACGTGTGTCGAACCCTAATTAATATTATTATTAATTATTTTTTACGTTTGCTTAGCTTCACTTCAAGCCGAACAAAGCATGGCGCTTTGTGTGACGAATTAAAAAATTATTTGAAATTTCAAAATCTTTGTGATAACGAAAATAACAAAAAAGATAAGGAGTACGACAAAGTAATAAGCTGTCCACGTTCCTTTTTTCTTCTATGCCTTCAAAGTTGAATTTGAATTAGAAAAGAGCTTTCCATGAGAAAATTTGGAGTAATGAGTAGATTACTGTTTCTGTCTTCTATCAAAACTTTATTGGAAATTCATTGGATCAGTTTTTTTTTCGTTTTAATGCAAATAATGCAAACCAAATAGATCTTATAAAACGTAAAAATTTGCTGCTATCGAAAATTTCTCAAGCTCTAGTAAGCAATTCTTTTAATTTTAGTCACCTGAGTAAACATTTTATTCACCAGACAAAACAATTTTCACCCCATTTTGAAGAGTTCAACTTTATGTTTGCAAAAGAAGGCTGGCAACTCTTTATGCGCGCGGTAAGCAAGCGAAAAGACTAGCAATGGAGGGCGCAGCGGCTATATGCTTTTGCATGTGTTAGAGTGAACCAACAGCATGCTCGCTGCGCATTTATTCTTGCCAAACGAAGACCACAAAGCAAAACAGCGAAAAATCGACCGCACTCGCACAACGAATGGAGAACGAAATTCACTCATAAAAAATTAATCGTGGTGTCAAAATGTACAGCGGAAGAATTCAGTTTTAAAAATTCTGATAAGTTAAATTATTTTCACAACTACAAGAAATAAAATTCTTTGTATTCTATAGTAAATTTAACAAGTGGTAAAGAATCAAAACAAAATTTTTAAACCAAAAATTTAACGTGAAAGTTTTGTGTGCAACAGAATTTTTCAGTGAGAAATTACAACAAATTTTCTGTAAAAATTTCGTCGCCAACGTACATCGCTGCATATTGCATGAGAAGGAAGTTGATTTTCTGTAAAAGAAAATATACAACAAAAAAAAAGGAAATCGGAAAAAGAATAAAATCTAAAGTGTAGAAGAATTTAATTTGTTCAAGTGGTTGATTGTCGTGCATCAAAGTTGCTTACCATAATTGAAATAAATAAATGCAAAGGCAAATAACTGCAGTCCGAGAAAAATAGAAAACGTGATTCTGAGGTACAGGAAAACGTGAAAAACAGAAATTTTCAATTAAGAAAGTACAGTGAAACTTCTAGTAAATATTTGAATCTGTGTGCAGCGCTGAGAAAAAAAGGTTTGAATTCTATTGCATTTTTGTAATTCTTAAAGTTTTTGACATTTATCCATTTTCTCTTATTCTTTTACGTTCTATATAACACGAAATTTCTCATCAAAATAATTATCATTTTTATTAAAAGGCGCATGTAAATATTTAAATAATTAATTAAATTATGGGAAAAAACCGGCAAAACTATTTCCAGTTTGAAGTTTTCTTGATTTTCCTCTTTTATTACATTTTTATGCAAATTTCTGCGTCTCAACGCTGTCGGTTGCGGTTTTTTCATATGTATTCTCCGTGTTATTTTGTTAAATTGATTTTGCTGCGCTTTGTCGTCAGTTTTTGTTCGTTTCTATCTTGTTTCTTTTACATTTTTCTAATTCTCATGTTTTTCTTCTACTACCATTTGAATTATTTTTGTTTGTTTGCTGTTGTTCTGCTTCGCATCGGTCACCGTTGCCTCTTGTTGTCAACTTCGACGTCACTCTTTTTCCAGCGTCGTCGTTGTTCCTTTTGTTGTTTTCTTGAATTTCTTTTATTTTCTTCTGATTTTCGGTTAAACGTTTTCTGTCTTTGAGTTGTTTTTGTTTTCTTTTTTGACGCTACTTGTTCGCTCTCCAAATCGCCAGTGGCGGTTCTTTTGGTTTTGGGTGCTGTTGCCTGCGGTGACCTTACGAACCATCTATATATTGACGATATGAAATGTCAAAGAGAGGAATGACAATTTTGGGCTGGAAAATTCCTTTCAAGCTTTAAGAACCAAAAAAAAACAAAAATGAGATTTTACTCAAGCCACCGACTTTTTTTTATTTCTTAGTGTTGAAAACTGTGGGTAATGTCCTTAAACATCAAATTAATATGGAGGTTATAAAGTGCATACAGTGGTGGCAGTCTTAATTAAGAACACTCAATTCCATTTTCTGGTTCGGTTAAATAAAGAAAATATTTGAATATTTTTTATTTTGTTTTTAACAATTTATTTGCACAACGAAAACTACATAAAAAGAAAATCCTCCGCGGAAATATATCTTAAATCAGAAGTAATTCATCACTTATGAAGAAGGATGGCAATGTAAATAGGAAGGATTAATAAAATTGTTAATATCTTTAAGAAAACTAAACATTTTTTTTATTATGTTGTTGTAAAACCTTTATCTGCTACTACAGCTTTGCACCGCAATTAGTTTTTCATATTTCTCTAAGGTTATCCTTTTCCACGCCCACTTTGCTACCTGGCATTTTTTCCATGGAATGTCCATTTTTAGCTGGCGCCAAAGATTTTCAGTAGGATTAAAGTCAATGGCAAAAAAGATCGTTCTTAGACGCAAATGTCCACGGAAAACGGATGAAATATTCAACCGGAGGATCATTCGTGAAGCGAAATACAATCCTATTTTGACTTTTAAGGAAATACAAAAGATTGTATTTAAAGATGATCCCAATCCCCTATCAGCGCGATCAAATCGTGATAAAACTTTTTGTTTTGAAGATTTCGGCTATACTGCCGGCCATCAGATCCAAGTCTTTCTGTTGCGAATCTGTACAATTGTTGTGAGCCCTTTCTGGATCTACGACTTGGCAACCCTGGTCTTGTTTAACATTGAACTTCTTCTCAAATAATATTTAGAATAATCGGAAATAAATATAAAAAATGTTTGCTTCTCTTCTTGCTTAAGAATTAGAAAAAAAAAGAGAGAGAAAATTTATTAGTATTTTAAATATTTTGAATAACATTTTTATATGTATAACTTAAGAATGTGAATATTTTTCGGAACTTAAATACAGCTTAATACTGCAGTTTATTATTTACAATTTTGAATTTCAATTCATTGATTTATTTTTGCTTTGATGAATTCTAAACATTTTCTTTTAAAAATTCTTAAATTCGATTCATTTTTTATAGCATTTGTAAGGCTGTTAAATAATCGAAAACCTTTCTGGAAAAGGGTCCTCTGGGCTACTGCTGATCTCTGGTATTCGATTCTAAAATCACTTGCATTTCGAAAACTATATGGCTTTGGCTCTTTTACTCTTCTGACGGAATTTGTGAGATAACTTGGTGCTGTCTTGAGTCTTATCTTGAGAACCGTTAATTGTGCGATGAGCTCTAGTCTTTCTGTAATACTAAGCCATCTAAGTTTTTCTAACATCCATCTGATAGAAGTGTACCCTATTGCATTTTAAAATTGTCCTCATAGCTTTATTTGGGAGTTTCTGTAGTCTTTCCAATAATTTTGTTATGTTTGATTTCATAATTTAATACATAAAAATAAATCATGAAAATTGAATGTGTTAGTCCTTTTTGAATGAAGTCGGTCACTCTTTTTCTACATTTTTGCCCCCAACTCATTATTTCTAGAGGCAATCGTGTATAGGTCATGTAAAGTTTCTAAGAAATGTATATTGTATAAATTCTAAAAGTATGTAAGTAAGCATGATCTTTGTTCCACTAAGTGTTCGCGTAACCATTAGCGCGAGGCATAAAAAGAGACTGCTATATATAAAAATAAGTATGTTTTTAGGTTTTATTTTTATAATTAAAATTAAAAAACCTAAGTTATTTCCTTTTAAATGCTGTATCATTTGTTACATTTTGTTTACAATATTTTACATTTTATACCTGTTCTAATACGTGAGTAAGAAAATTTGTTCTTACAATTTTTATATTTTTCTTTCGTAAAAGGCGTTTTCTGTTCGCTTCTGTATTAATTTCTGTGTAAGTGGGCGGTCTTAAATATAAAAACAGGTACAAAATCTAAAATATTGTAAAAATTTTAACAAATTATACATTGTTTTAAAGTAAATATATGTCAGTTAGGTTCGTATTACATATTTCAAACAAATAGTTAATGGTATTTTTGAAAAAATGGGTCAAAATTTCGAAAATTTAGTTAGTACTCAAAATGTTCTATGCTGCTTTGAGTAATATCCCAATAAGTACTAAATTTTTCGAAAACATTTTGTTTGCAAATGTGCAGCAAATCCACCGTTGGGAAAAGTCACATTTCGTAAGCAAATGCCAGAAAATTAGTTGCGATTTCTGAACCCATTGCATGATACTATTTTCGTACCCGATTTATTGCTTACAAAGTGCAATTATAAAGCAGACGACTAGTTATTTGAGCGCACAATTGTAACTTTAAATTTAAACACTCAAAGTTTTTGTTTATTTTTTTAAAATAAATAATCTAGTAAAAAAATAAGGTGATACTCATGTTTATTACTGATTGGTTGACTCTAAAAGTTGTGCAAACCTCATTTGAAACGTCCTCTTTCAGGATTATGCCGGGTTACATTGCTGCAACAAATACTTTCAAATTTGTTGAACTGTGTAATCTGTGTAATGTGTGTTTAGAAATATTTACTAAGCGGGCTTGTTAGGCCTCACTCTGACTGACTGCAAGCGGCAAAATCTTTATAGATTGACAATTCTCTTGTCAAAGTATGTACCGCTGAAAAAATGTAGGTCTTTCTGATTTTTTTTGTGTTTTGCATTAAAAAAATGGATATTATGAATGAATTATGTACGTGATTCATTCGTGGTTTAGATCATTTTAGTATAGAGAAAAATTTAACTCCGATTCAAAATAAGAATCTGTGAACGCATACTTGTAACAAGAGCCCTAACTCTGTACTATTTATAAAAATTGCATATAATGAAATACTTTTTAACGCTTTGGCGCAAAATGTACTGAACCGACTGTAGTATATAAATTTCTTTTAAACAACATATTTGTGCAAAAAAGTTATTGCATACCTATTTTGTTTATTTTTTGAAAGTAAAATATCCTCCTCCTTGATTAAGTTTTTGAAATGCCTCACACAAAAAATGTCGTTTGATTTTTCGTTGCTTTTGCTGCTTCTTGAATTCTGTGTTGTTATTATTGGATTTTTTTTTTGTTTCTCCTTTGTACCGATTGTATTTGGCTTCAAAGTTCAACGAACAAATTCTGTTCCAATTGGTTTTTTTTTTACTTTTGAAGAGAATATAGAAGTTAAGAGAGTAATGTTAGGAGAGTAATGTCATTATAAAAATAAAACGAGGTATGCGCGTGCGAAGCCGCAGGCACCACTAGATCAATATATTAAATTTATTAAATAGTACCGTGGAGGTAAACATTTTTCTCTGTGTAATCGTTAAAAAAAAGCTCGAAAACATTACGTTCTTAAGAAAATGCTGTTTATTGGAAGATTTCACTAATCCTTCATCGATGCCAAAACTTTGCAAATTATGTATCATTTTTATCCCGCTTTCATACAAAGAAGTAAATAATCATAAATTGTTAGAATCGCGACTCAAATTTCTTAATTTCCTTGATTCTTTGTGAAAATTGATAAATATTGTGAGATTTTTACATACAAGTTCTCTTTTGCTTCATACGCCACTTTTTGACATTTCGACTTAAGTAAGACTTGTTCTAGTTATAGGTTTTGAAACACTATCTTTCTAATGCTGTTCTCGCAATACATCCATCTGTTTTAGTTTCTGAAATATACAGTGTCCACTTTGCTCCTTAAGCCACATTCTTTAATTTTTTTATTTATTATTTGCTGCAAAATCCAAATTTTGGTTTATGGAGCAAGTTTTATATAAAAAAAAACTGTTTTATAATTAATTTATTTTCCATATACTTAACATTTTCATAAGTATTTAGTCAAAAACTAAGTAGTTATTATGTGCTCCATTGCACAAATAACTAAATGCTAAATGCAGGTTGCCTCCATATACTACATGGGAAAATTTGTATGTCTGGAGCAAACTGTCCACTATGACTTATCTGATAAAATATATATCTCCAAAAGTATTTTGGTCTCGTTTTTGAAATTTAGCACCGAGCGACCCAATTTATCAACATACCCTTTAATTCAAATTTCGATGGTACTTTTTCGGACCAATTTTTTTCTTTTTCGATTTTCTCGGAATACACCTTCAGACGTATGTAGCAAAATAGAATTCAGGCGACGGACGATATGTATATAACTGATAATGAATATCATGAAAAATGTTTGTTACGTTCTTTGGCAATAGCAAACAAAAAACAAACGACACTCGCTCGTCTAACAAGCGAGCAAGTTTTTATTTTTTATTTCATTTCTTCGAAATAAAATTTCTTGTGATGAGTAAGCTGCTCTTTAAGTTTGCGATATTAATTTTTTCTTCCAACATCTTATTGTGCCTGATTTTCTCGTGCTCAAGGGAATGCTACTTTTTCACGCGCAGCTATTCCTGTTCAGATCTATCAACGACTCTACTTCCTAATATTTATGAAATCTTCATTTTGTAGTCAAAATAAAATCAATAATGAAATTTTTAGCAATGGGAAAAGTAAACAAATAAGCGACAAAATAAGAATATTCATCAAAAATGTTTTCGCTTACTTGTAAAATTCTTCGCAATCTTCTGTGATGTCTCAGTCTAAACTGGGAAACATGAGAAAGAAGCACAAAGTTCAAATGCCATTCGGAGCCGTCTTCTATTCAAATGCATAATAACAAGGCTGCGAAGAAGACGTAAGGAAGAATAATGTAAAAAACGGCATTTTGAGGAGTGGGCGGCGAAGGCTGTGATGTTGTTAGTAGAGGTGAAGGTAGCTGAGAATAATCCTACAAACGCTCCAAGCGACAAAAGTAAGAAGTGATATGACGGTGCCACAAAAACATTTCAACCGAAGCTGCTTTGCCAATGCAACGACGAACTCGGGGGGCTTTTTCATATTCACATCCAAAATGTGAATGAATCGGTGGTTTAAAGATTAACCACAAATGCAGTAGCGAATGCGAAAAAAGGAAATATACTGAAATATAAAAGAAATACGATAAAAATGTTAAGGCAATTGAAGAAGCTGGCAGGTTGGCGCGGGAAATGCAGGAGAGGTAAAGTCGACATTGCAATTGCAACGCAAAATCAGTTGGAAGCGACTACGACAATGAACGCAAAATACATTCAAATAACAACAAACAACAACCAGCTGAAAAAAAATTTCAAGTGGAGAAAACATAGAAGATGAAGAAAAAAATGTATGAAATAAAACGGATTTATATGAATAGCAACAACAAAACAGCAGACCGTACAACCAGACCAGAGGCCGAAGAAACCCAACGCAGCGCATCCAACATGAAAAAGTATTCAATATCAAATACGCTAAATGGCAAGTCGTGCGCAGCCAGCCAGCCATTCAGCAGTGAGTGAATCGTTGTCTGTCCATTAGGGTGTATTTAAAAAAACTATATATGGCTTATGGCCAAACGAAAGAAGCTGAACCTTGAGGTCAGCGACTTAACCGAGTTTTTTGTGGATAGTATTCACTACACATCACTTAAGTAAGGACTAACTTTTAAAATATTTTTATCTTCAATTCTGCAAAAAAAAACTTCAGCATTGATAAAGTGTTAAATGGATGGAAACCCTTAACACAGATGGAGCTTCCACTACAGAATCTCAGATTTCATTTAAATTTAATGTTAATTCTATTCAAATTTGGCCAAACCTTAATATAAAATAGATCGTATTGAGATACCATTTTGGTTTATTCTCATTTTTTTATTTTGTTGCAGTTTTTAAATTAAAAATATCGAAATTCATTGTCTTGCAAGTTTTCAAGTTTATTGTCAACTTTTTTTCCAAATATCCATGTAATTTCTTATTTGATTTTTGAGATAATTTACTACGTTAAAAGGTCAAGTAATTTTCCTAAACTTATGGACCAAAATTGAATGTAATTTTTTGAAGCTTTTTTTTCTCTTTTTACGGCGATAATCCTTTTAACGATTTTGCCTACACATGAGAGAATGTTTGCAGATCAAATTCTTTTTGACTAATGTGAAATTGCTATAGATTTTTTTTTTATTTGCAACACCCTTATGTTCATTCTATCAGATAGCAAGCGAGCAAGGCAATGAAACGTAATCGCACCAAAGCGCAGCGAAGTTCTCCAAAGGGCAACCGATGACAGCAATGCTACGAGTAGAGTATGAAGGGGGTTTTTTTTGCATTGGAGTGAGGCGGGTAAGGTGGCCAAGTTTTGTCAACTTGTATTGTTAAGTATTTAAAAACAAATTAAGCGATAAGAAAATAGAGTGATTTAAAAATAAATAAAAAGGAATTGTAAAAAGAATTTAAATGTGGGATACTATTGCGATTGCTCAGTTTTAATTGAAAAAACCCCAAATAGACCAAAATAAACATACTTAATTAGAGCTTTGCGATATGAAACATTAGAAGTTGATCCTTTTTTGTCCTTCCGTTTTGGTGACCCTTTCTCCTACATAATAAACGTTTTAAATCAAATTTTATTATGATATTTTATTTTTTGTATACTCGAGCGTATAAAAATAAAAATATATACAGATGTTTCATGAAAAACACTTTTTTTGCTGCGTTTTCCTTTTTTTTTCAATTACTACTACCACTACTTTTTTAACTCCTTTTTTATGTCGGTTGAGTTTATTCATTTATTTATTCACAGTTATGTGAATTTTACTTTTTCATAATGCAGTGAAGAGCGTTGAAACCTTTTTTATATGATGCCCTTTTATTTTAATGCTTTCATGAGTAAAATTTTAAGCAAATTTCATTGAAATGCTTTTAATTTTTCATAAATGTTTGCAAAAATAAAACAAGGCGAAAAAACATTAAATTAACTAAAGTGCACGGAGTACTTTTCAATTAAATGTTTAATTTGCATAATGATGAAGTTTTAACATCAGAAGATGAAATTCATTTCTTGTAAGGATTTATTATTATTAATTCCAACCGGATTATGTTTAAGATTAAGCACAACAAATTACGCAGCAAAAACTGCTAAGATGTGCATGGTTTCTAAATGCAAAGCTGCCCATTTTCAGTGCTGGAAACTAGTTATACATAACTATATGTTATGAAAATGAAAAACAACTTAAGTCTTTGACTACTTAAAGAATTTCAACTATTTTTCCTTTTTGCGACAAATATAAGTGGCAAATATGTATACCATTGTTACTTTTAATTTAACTGACTGTAAAGACAGAACTTTAATAGGTGCTACCTTATCTCTAAACTGAGCGGAACGGTCAGCCGGTTGTTGTCAATGTCGCAAAATACCCAAAAAGAGGCAAATCCCAGCATAGCCAAAAAAATATTCTCAATAGTGGTATTCACACCGGCCTCGTTAGTCTGTTAAATCGTTAGTTGGTAATTTAGTAAAACTTTTGACTTCGAAGGCAGGTCATCACTTTTGCCGGTGTGAATACCACTAATATTTTATTTAACAAGTACTTAAAAATACAACAAATCTCTGCTTCATAACCTACCAAAACTTGCATTTACTATATATTATGTTTTTGTTTTGAAATGCGTATCCCTTTTTACATTTACTTATGGAATTCGAGCATTCATTCATCATAATGAACATTTTTGCACGAGAACCACTTAAGCAATTGTAACAAAATTTCATTTAAGAAATTTTCTTGCCATAAAGTCATATAACACCAATAGCAATAGCAATTGAAACTGAAATTTTTAGTTTCAGAATGTATTACATGCGTTTATTTATTGGATTTTTTGGATTTTGTTCCAAAAGCTCATGTCGTCACCTGAGAGATATTTCGTCACTTCTGAGTTAGAATTGGGTGCAGGGTGTTTTAAACCTATTCTTTTCAAAAAACAACTCCATTTCGCGTTTGCCGTATATGTTAATTTTCCGAGATTATTTTGGAGTTATTTGCCGTATACACCAAGAAATCCGCGGTAAATTAACTACCAGTAAAATTTTTATTTTGAGGGTTAATATGCCATATCCCCAATATTGGCAAATATATCCTCTAAAAACTTGACATGCTAGGGAAAGTTTGAAGCCAGATTTCTTCAACTCCGCGTTCAAAATTGCATCGAACAAACCAAACCATCTAATTAAATGCTCAAGGGTTAGTTCGTTCATTGTATCTCGGTGAAGAAAAGCCCAATGAGAACGAACTAAAATTGATTTAAAAGATTCAAGTTTGTACTTCTGCGACCGATACGCGGCATGTAGAGTATATATCAAACGAATCAATTTTTTTTGGGCTTGACTTATAAATAAATAAAAAGGTTTATCGAACTATTTTGTAAAAATCACCATTGATTTCTATATTCAATACGGATATTAGAAATCTCAGACTACTTGGAAAGTTATTTATTAAATTTAATATTTATTAATACTTACACTATCGCCGCATAGGTCAGCAATAAAATCGGTATTATAACTGAATAAATTAGAAAGGCCGTGACTTAAGATAACTAGTTATCTTTGGTTTTTCATTTATCGTTTTCTTTCAACCATAAACTTAAAATTCAAAAATCTTTGTTTTTCAGGTCAATAACAATTCAGGGTCTAAGACAACCGCTATTCTGTTGTGCCCATTTGATTTCAACAGAATAAAATAAAACTGAATCCAGAACCGAACCGAACCGAACATAGTTGATTTAGGAAGCTTTGCTTTCGAA
Organism: Meiosimyza decipiens; assembly: GCA_963680825.1. Lineage (NCBI taxonomy): Eukaryota > Metazoa > Arthropoda > Insecta > Diptera > Lauxaniidae > Meiosimyza > Meiosimyza decipiens. The sequence continues at coordinate 65,432,894 of OY804258.1, read as the reverse complement.
GCATTCACATTGATATTCTTCACTCGGCAGCCATGGGTGTCGATATGTTTTAATAGAAACAGTTATTGCCTATAAAGCTATTTGAAAAAGTAGAAATATGTACCCGCTGTGACTAACACCAAACCGAGGTCATGCTCGCATATTGGGATAATAACTCTAGCTCAAGTTAACTTAAGACAAGTGTAGTTAATGACAACTTTGAATTATTTCTGGGTAAATTTTTCTTTCGCTCAGAAACTGAAGAGAAATTCCACTTAGAATTAATGGAAAATTGGCCTTAAGCCCGTTCATTTGGCTTAAGTCGAATTAAGCTGTTTTGTTATTTATGCCAGAGTTATAAAACATGAGAGTAATCTATTTTTTGGGTAAACCACTATTCAAAAAAAATGCATTTCGCCGTATCAAAACTTTGGTTTACCAAAAAAAAAATAAAAAATCATTTGATCAATTAAAAAAGGCATTTACCTATTTTTTTGTGCGACTTTTTCTTGGAAATGCGCTAATATCAAGCATTTGCAATAATGCAGATTTATTACACAATTTTATTTGATGAAATATCAACATTTTCTGGCAAATAAATCAGGCTTCAAAACTTGTCCCCAGTATTTGTTTTATTTTATTAAATTGTCTGCGCTATCTGCAGTCACCGCATTTAGTTGTGACTGTTTTTTAGGTTAGAGTTACTCAAGCCAACGCCATCAGTTTGCAAAACCAGCTCTTCCTTATTTGGAACTTGTATTTTTTCTGACGTTAGATTTCTTTTTTACTCAAGAAACTGAATTCACAACCACAACTCATTTGCAGTACCTTTTGTTAAAGTTACCAATGCACCAGTTTAAATTGAAAATAAAATTTAAAAGTTTTTCAAACTTTATTTAATTGGAAATCGTCATGAACTAATTTCCAGCGCATATATTTTAGCAAATGTTCAGTTTTATACCTCAATCATCAACAAATGTAAATGTTATGTTTTGGTGAGTTCAAGATCTTTTATTGCTGATACGACCGTGTTATCTTCATTTTATTTTTCTTTTTTGAACACCCTAAAAATTTGAAATCGATTTTGCATAGAAAAAGTAAATAAACCGGCTTTTAACCTGCCTCGTTGTCTGACTGTTTTCGACACTTGGCTATTGACATCTAAAAGATAAAACGCTTTTGCATAATTACACCAACAAAAACAACAACGAATCCAACAAACTGGTTTTGCCGAAATTTTCGCACAGTTTAGTTTTGTTATTTCAATCATCATAATTATTAAAATAATGTGTGTTGATAAGCAATTATGCCGCCTTAACTTTGTTTATTGATTACCAATGGAATTTGGATTTATATACGGAAATTGGTAGCGAAAAGTTCTAAGTAAAATTTGTAAAATCCACATGGATTTCTCTGTGCTAAGAAAATGTTTCCATTTCACACTATGCTATATTCTTAAGTATATCTAATATCAGTCAGTTGACCCAAATGTCTATAAAAAAGTTACTATTGGCACATAATTTCATATAACTTGCTAATTTGCCATCGTATTTTAATTATCAATTTAGGAATAAAAACATGTTTTATTATCATGTTTCAGACACATAAAGTCAGCAAATCAAAGTTAGCAAAATGCAACGTTTAGCGACCCCGGCTTGGTTTTTGAAGAAGTTTGATCCGATGATTCTTCCAGCCCATAGAGCGCACAAAACAGTGCACTAATCTAGGCGGTGTCTTTAGTTCTTATAGAATTTGCTCACTCCAAACACATCGATTCTGCTTTTTGAATTATCTAAAGCTTCATCGCCGAACAAAATTTTGCAATAAAAATTGGGATCAACCTTGTAATTGATCTTTAGCTTACTCTCCAAACCTATTGTGTTGTACGATAACTCATCGGCTTCAGATCTTGCAAAGATTTTGTAATCTTTGAGGCAGGAATAGTTAGGACAAGTCGTTCAGAATGGCTGCGAAGACACAGCTGCTCCTCGATACGCACACGCCTTCATCTCGTTGATGTGCTGGTATCTACACTGAAGAAGAAATATATTCCAGTGAAATAAATTTATTTGTTTGACAATTTTCTTAAAATACTTTTTAACAATTCACAAATTTTGCTAAACATTAATATACATATACAGTGCGGCCTCGGTTAACGCAACTAATAAAAACCAAGACTTTTGCAATGACCGCGGAAGATGCAATGGTGGAGTCAAAACATCTTAGGTAACCGGCTGTAGAAATTTCGTAAGAAAAACATTAAAAATAAAACAACGCTAAAGAAACCCTTTGTATGAACATTTTTCCATCTTGGCGAGCTCACAAACTCTCAACATTATTCGATTTCCCAAGACAACTGCTACAGATAATATTCCAATGGCATACGTTGCAGTAAGGTAAAATTTGTATGAAAAGTTGCACTTACTGAGTCAGTAATGAATGAAATCTACTCGTTGCGAACATTGAGGAGTTGCATTTACCGAGGGTGGTGTTGACCGAGGTCGCACTGTACATTAGGATGGTTCTTAGGGCGAAAAAATTCGGGACTCACCTGCAATTGGTTTGAAATAGTATAAAAAAAATTTTAGAAATTTCTTTCAAATTGTTATCTTTAACCCATGCTGACCCTATTTCATTGTGAAAATTGGCCTTAGAAGACTTTTTTAGTTATTGGTTCTACGAGATTTTTTATCTTTAACCCTTACTGTCCCTATTTCAATGTGAAATTTGGCATAAGCCCCCATTATTTAAACTAATTTTCCTTTCGTGGTTTTTAATTTTAAAAAAGAATATATATAAATATATATAAAATTATATGCAAGGTCTTATGAATTAAAGAGATTGAGAACTATTGGCTAATAAGGCACTTATTTAATTTAAAACATTTTCATAAGTGTCACTTTGTTTGTATACGTAAATATTTTACGATATGCGTCAACAACTATAAGTGGCGGCTTAGGCCAAATTTAATATTGAAATAGGGTTAGTAAGGGTTAAAAAAAATTAAAATAAGAATCACCCCATTTCCTAATCTTATTTTGATTAAAATAAATGGAAATTCTCTTTTTCCATATAAAATTACCATTTATTTCTAATAGAAATTTTCTATAACTATTTGACTAAAAATAAATGTTAGGGTAAACCATTTGCCCCAGAAACATCATGGAATATGAGATCCTCATACAATGTCAATATCCACTAGGGATGCATTTTTTCAACTCAAATTGTGAAGGGTTATGGTCCCTCCCAGAAGAGTGTACATAAAAGATTATCCAGACTTAGAAATATCGCCCAGGCCCAGTGTGGAATATGAAGTTCTCATAGGGAAAATTAAATTCTCATATTCAAAATACGTTTTAGAGGTGCCTTCCATAAGTGCACAAATTCACTCTTCCATGAATCTTTTTTTTTGTAGGTTTGACTAACGAAGAATTGCAGAGCATATGTACGACGTACGTATACATTATACATGTCTTAAAGGGCATGGCACCTCTCAGAGAAGCAAAATATCACTTTCCATACAAAAAATAATTTTCTGACTGACTGACTACGAAACATGCCAAATTATTTGTTCTGGATACATGAAATTCGGCACATTAATTCCTACAATGCCAATAAGAATTATTAAAAATTGAAACCTTAAGGCGGGCGACCTACTGGATTCTTATAATTTCGCTGTTTCCTTACAAAAGACATTTTTGTCTGACTAATTAATTTTGTTTTGTCGCCCATCCCATGTTGAAGATGTCACACAATATCGTTTTTTTTTAAATTGAAACATAAAAGGCGTAATAGCCCCACGAAATTTTAATACACATTTTATTTTAAATTCATGCAAGATATAATAATAGCTAAATTACATATACATTGTATATGCGCTGAGGAAAAAGAGTATTGGGGGTTGGGTAAGTGGGCGTGTTATCTCCCATAGTACTTTAAAGTTAATAAATGATACTTTGAACACAGTGACAAAGCTACCATCTGGACGATTGAACAAGAGTGCATGTCACCTTCCAGCGTTAAGTAAGGACACCTTGTACAAAGATATAAAATGAAAGCGGCATAATTCTTACAAAAAGTGAGCAGTATGAGAATTGTGGATTTTGACCAATAATAAATAGCAGCAAAAACTTTAAAATAATTAATAGAGCAGATGTGTTTTCCAATGATATTAAACTTGATACAAGAACAAAATAAGAAGAAAGAAAAAATTGGCATTTTGATACATAAAAGAAATATAGCGATCGATAACGATCGAGGGATAGGGAGATGGGCTACGAGAAATGTGACGATAACGCAATAACAAAATTGAAATTGATGATAGATAAATAAGGAAATAAATTAAAAGGTAGCTATAGCGATTTCGAAAATCTATGAGTTGAGATAAAAACTCCGCGTACGATGTCGTGGGAAACAGCGAGTATTTTGTGAAACAAATAAATATAAAGTTTTTTAGGTTTTAAAAATAAATAATTTGAATTTTTGTATCACTGTCTGGTAAATATGTCATATTAATAATATTATTTTGTTATAAAGAAAGATGCATTTCTTTCTAATGACTAAAATTAAAGCTGCGTGACAGAAAATAATGAGTTTTACATAAAACAACTTAATTAACTTTAGCTGATAGAAACGTTTAAGTTCAATTTAAGATAATTTATTTAATTAAGTTGCATGTACACCAAAAGTAATTTATGTGTTGTTTTAAAACTTTTTTTTTGTGATAAAGAAAAAAGTTCGTTACCCTAAATGCAAGGAGGAGGTCATAAAGTTGTACTAAAAATGTTTATTAATTTTTTGTACGTTCAAAATTAATCTTAAAAGAAACCAATAAAAAGAAATAAGTGATAAAGGGGTTTTGTAATAACTCATTATAAGAAAATTAGGTTACCTTTTATACGCTGAATGTGATTTAATTGTATTTTTATTCAGATAAACTTGATGTTTTTAATGACTTTTCACCCCCGAAACATCCCAACCTTTGTATTAATATACAGCATCTGGTGCTAATATAAACATAAACGTTATCTTTCTTAATTTCATTCCCAATACTGCTGTTGTTGTTGCTGTTGCTGTTGCTGATGCTAAGTAACAACATTTGGCAGTTTTATTTTATTTGCTTCAGTTTATAATTAAATGCTACCAAGTGAATTCAGACTACCATGGGGGAAAAAGCACACAAACTGACACGGAAGTATTTTGTTTATTAACTCAACTAATTACTGTATCACACTCAAAGAAATTTCATTGATATTTTGTAATAGAATTGTTTATTGATGTCACATTATATATAAGAAACTATATATATGTCAAAATAGTCTGTTTCAATGAGTAAAATTTGTAGTTTTAAAATTTTTGCCATTCATTTATGATGTCAGTGAATTTTCACATGACGTATAGAACTTGATTTTTGCGCGTCACTCATGTTTCATTCTTTTGAAAATGTTGGCAACTTTTATGACCAAATCATTTTATATTAATGTGGACACTTATTATTTAAACCATTCATAACAAAATATGTAAAAAACGCCTTTTTTCATCACAAAGTCAACAAAGTTATCGTTTAAATCTATGAACTTTTTGCTGTTTGTGTATTTTTCAAAGAGTGCCAACAAAACTCTCTGTTGACGGATTCTTCAATTTAAAGCATTTAGTTTTTTTTTTTAATTTAATTTTTTCATGAGACATTATAACAAATAAACAAAATGTTGTTACTCAACTGAAAGTGAAAGATGATGAAAAACAACAAATTTGTTTAAACAATTTAAAATCCATTTCGTTGAAATCGTGTGACGACTTTCTGTTGGAGGAGTGCGTTAATGCGTAACGTGAGTGTATGCTTTGGCTCTTTAGCGTTGCTGCTAATGCTGATTTTACTTTGCTGCTACATACCTATACTAATGCTATTTGCTTGGCAATTTGTTGAACTGGTTACTGTTGATGTTAACTTAAATTTGCTAATACATTTTTTATTTGAATATACTATATAAAAAGATTTATTTTCAATTCCATGCACTTAGCATTATATATGAAATAAGGAATATTTACCTTTGATATGCTCGTTATTTAAAATTGATTTATATTTTTTTCACTTTCTTTCTTTGCAGGTTGGTGTCAAATTTTATGCCCAAATATTTTTAAGGAATTTCATTAAAATGTGAGTAGGGAAACACTTTCCTATGTAAATCAGTCTACGCTAGAAAATCATAAAACTTGCAAGCACTTTGAATTTAAAATTGAATTCCAAGAACAATTCTTTATTCTGCTCGTTATTTTATTAAAGTCGTTATATTTAATTTAAGGTACATTAAGTATTACAAAGTGAGAAAAACTATTTTTGCGTTATTTTAAAAGGGAATCTAATTATTAGCTATGCTTTGAATTGAATGCGAGGATGAGTTGTATGCGAATGATAACGAAATAGAAATACGCCAAAATGATATCAAAAGTTTTCAAGACAACTCTAAATGAACATGAAAAGCTTATCGGCAAATCATTTCTCGTGTAATAAAGAGATTTAACTACTTAAAATATTCTTCAAAATACCCCAATTTTATGCTCTTGTTGTTCCCAAACCCTGTCTATATATGTTAAAAAATTTCAAGTATAAACCATGGTTATAACCGATTTTATTAATACATATAATCCATATCTGTAATATTTGATATTTGCGATCATCATATTTAATGGGTACTTTAAACGAATTTTGTAAGCGCCTGCCCTCCTTTTTGCACCGTGAATGTAATGCTTTTATTTGCGTTTTTGTAACAGATTATAATACAGTAGAACCTCGATTATCCGTCTCACTAATATCTGCCACTTCCTTTAACTGTCATGGTCCATTTCATGTTTTGATTAAGTTGTCGTCTTATCAAAATAAACAAAATGCGATTCATTTCCTGGTACTTAATTTCCTCTAGTATTTTGTTCCTCTTAGCTTATATTTAGGGAAGATAAGAATATGTTTTTATGTATTATCCTGAGTTCCTGAAAACATGTCGCAAGAAATTTACTACACCCAATGTAATTTATAGACGGTATGATAAATAATTTTCATCGCCTTCATCACAATGTCCAGATTCTTCATTACAATTAACAAATTCATCTGTTGGATTTGGGGACACTTCGAAAATTACTTGTTAGTCCGGCGTTCAATTTTAATCTGACATTGTTTTGCGTGTTTGTATACATATTGACAAGAAAAAATTCTCAGAATTTAGGATATGTAGTAAGATCTGTGCTTTCTATTAACCGTCTTCTCGGACATCCCTGTGCTTGACGGATAATCGAGGTTCCACTGTGTATATAATATGTTTATTTGCTGAGCTTTCGGTTCAGTATTTTTTTAGTGCAAAAAACACGAATAAATGCAATTGCAATATGCATTAAAGACAAAAAACTAGCTTCTTATAGAAGTTTTAAACGCTGCTTCACGGTATCATCAAAAAGCTTTGTTAGCCAACGTTTACAAAATTTCCAAGTATACTATATTTTACATTTTGCATTGACCAGTTAAGAACCATAGAAAAAAATAAGCGCAGTGCGCCAAAATTGAACATTTTTAGCTTGTATGCATTTGTTTTTGTAACTCTTGATATTACACATTTTTCCAAAAAAATCAATTAAAAAAAGATACATTTCAAAAAAAAGCTTAACGTAATCATCAGTGACTTAAGCCGATTTGTAAGAACTTATAATCCTGATAGTTTTATTTTTTTGCATAGATCTATTGAGAACCCAAGAAAAAAGGGGAAAAGCAAAGCATCAACTCTTTTTTTGTATCTTATCTTTGTTTTTGTAACTCATTCGATCTTTCACTATTCTTACAGACACTTCTTTGCAATGAAGTCACCTTTGGAAGAGCTCTTCGCTTTATTGTACGATATGCGCTTGCTTCAAAGGGTTAAACCCTATCCGAAACTTAAGTGATTTCACACGCTTATACCTTTCGCGGGCACGTCGGCATAAGCCGACACTACGAATGACTTGAAATTGGACACGTCGGTATATGCCGACATAGAAAAAAATTGTATATAAACACGTCGGACATAGGCGACGTCAACTGCATTGGTTTTATATGTAGTAGCATATTGTGTGCCACTGCAGAAGAAATTTGAGATTTGAGTTAGTGCCCCAATTTTTTGGTCTTAGTAAAAATTTAATAATCAATAAACCACAAACTGAATTCAATTATCTGTTTTATAAGCCAAATAAATTGCATGTGTCATTCTGCTAACATTTTCTAAATTTCGTGTGTCCGCGTAAGGGTTAAACCTTAAAAAATCTCGGAATCGTCAAAAGTGGAAGCACCTACTTTTTGCACCGGTATCTGCAATTTGAATTTTGTTGCTTAACACGTCGCAACAACGGTGATGCTTCAATAATTTTTTTTAAATGCCCTATGTAGTTTTTTTATGCATATCTCGTCTGGTTTTTAAAATACATGGAGGGTTGCACTCGGAATTTTTGACATATTACAAATTTCGTGAAGTTTAACATAGGTCTACACGTGGTAGTAGAGATACATGCACCCACTTTAAAAATAAAAACAATTCACTTACCGCTTTTGGCTAGTATAGATTCCAAAATTAACTACCTAAAGATAAAATCAAAAAAATTATATCACTTTTTTTTACCCAATAAAGGGTTTTCAAAAATAATTTTATCAAATAATTATATTAGACTACTGACGCACATTGGGGATAGAGCCAATTTTTTGTTCAAAACCACCTAGAGATCGCAAAAATAAACCAAATGAGACAATTTTTGGACAGAAATGTTTTTAATTAAATAAAATAAATTCCTTAGAATTCAGCAATTTTTTAAAAATTTGTTTAAACAAATTATTCAAACAACTTAATAATTAAAATTGTTTCTAAACATTAGTAGCATATTTAATTTTTGTGCACAAAAAAACCCTTAAATTTATACAAACTTTAAAACAAAATATAATTATGCAAAAATTTGTTTAATCAAATTGTTTAAATAACTTAATTTTGCAAAACATTCTACAAATAAACAATTTGGTACACGATTAACCCTCTAATATATTCCTTGTTTATTTCGTATCAGGAAAAATCTCATGATCACTAGAGTATAATATAAAATCAGTCATAATATAAAAAATTTAGTTAAGTTAATTTCGCAAATCGGGCTTCGTGAGTGTCTTTGGAATATAATTTCAAACATTTCTGTGCAAAAATGGTTTAATTTGGTTAATATTTGAGGTCTCTAGGTGGTTTTGAACATTCTGTCCCCAATGTGTGACGGCCTAGCGACATAAATTTTTTTTAAAATAATTTGAATTTAAAAAAATGGCTATGCTCCTAAATTATGTAAGATTTTTTGTAGTCTCTAAAACTACAATTCCCGCATTTTAATTTACGGTCATCAAATTGTAGTAAAATTTCGCAAAAAAATAAGATTTGTGATTTGATTAAATCTAAGTGCCGCTCAAATCACAACGACATTGTCGAAGTCAGCATCAACCATCCGCAATACCAACAGCTAAGCCTAAGGTTTTTTCTTCAAGAAAATGGAACGTTTCCAAATGGTTTTTTAGAGCGACGCGCATTGTTTGTTGCTACGGCTGTTCTCATTCACATAATTTACTTGCATTAGATACGATATTTTGCTTACATTCTATTCCATCTTTTTTTTTTGCAATTTCGTTCAGTTTTTTGCTAGTTGGCAATGCTTACTATAAACGTTTCTCTTTAAATTGCTAAAAAATTATATGTATTATGCAGCGACTGTAGCAAAAACATTAACTCATGTTCTCCACTATCATCAGTCGCAGCAGCAAGCATAAGCTGAGTATCTTAAAGATGCGATATGCAAAGTTTGCACTTCACTTTACTTCTCAGTTATTGCATACATAAATGCATATCCGATATAGTGAAGAAACTGCAAAATTAATTTACTATTGAAACTTAAATTTTGTCGTGTTGGTAGTTTTAAAATCCTACTTAATCACGCATTAAACATTTAGAAAATTAAGTTCATTTCAGTATTGTAAATACGTTTGTCCATTGGATGATGTGCATTTAGGCGAACATTATCATTCCGACATATAATGCGTACGTGTATAACTTTATTTTGCCGCTGTCGTGTATTTGTGTCTTTGACTTGGTTAGCTTTATAGAACTGACTGTGAACACTTCCCATTTCGTTTTTTTTTTTCATTTATTTTCTAAGTACTTTGTGTGAGTAAGTTCATCCTAGACCGTAGACGAGTATATCTTGTTTGTATTTAGGGCGTTTGCATGTCTTTCTGTCTGTCGTTCATATTATCTGTCTATCGGTCTACGCTGTAAGGCGGCGCATTCAATAGTTAGCTCTGGGAAAATTCTTTCTTTTCTATTTTTATTTGTGTTGGCATTTCTTTTTCTTTTCTTTATCTTTCACTGCAAAAACGAGAGAAATCGCTGTTGTGCTTAAAACATACATTTATCTGTAGTATATATATGGTATGTACCATTATATTTAATTACTTCAGCACTTTTTTTAATTTTTCATTGAAAAAGAGTTCTCTTTTATAAAGCATTCTTTTAACTTACTAGCTCTTTTCCATGAATAAACTTTTGTAATTAATTCCTTTGAATTTAAATAGATGTAAAGTGAAAAGTATTACATACTATAGACAAGAACATTTTAGAGACTACTGAAATTCAAAAACTCATTTGGCGGGAAAAACAAGCCTCCGTTCCCCTCCGTCAAATAACATGTATTACTTTGATAAAAACTTCAAGTGGATAGCGCTGGTATTAATGCGCAACAAATTTTATTGTGTGCAATTTTGCCTTAGTGGAACCTAATACTAGCGGAGGTGCTGGACTTCGAAAAAAGTACAAGCTGCTGTATTCTCAAAGAAGTTACGAGGATCGCTCAATGCGATGTGTTATGACTTTGAGATTTCTTCGCTTTCAGGAAATTTCTTACGTGCCTCTAAATTTCCTCAAAAACTTTCCCGGGAATAATTATTTAGAGTGGGGCTAACCATTTTTTATACCCTACACAGAGGGTATATTCACTTTGTCATTCCGTTTGTAACGCTTGGAAGAGGGAGTGGCAGGTATGGGAAAGTATATATATTCTTGATCAGCGTCACCACCTGAGTCGATATAGCTGTGTCCGTCTGTCTGTCTGTTTGTCTGTCTGTCTGTCCGTCTGTCTGTCTGTCTGTCTGTCTGTCTGTCTGTCTGTCTGTCTGTCTGTCTGTTGAAATCAAGTTTACGGGAAAACTAAGCAAGCTAATTCAATGAAATTTGGTACACAGGTCACACCTTCTTGCAAGCTGCTAGCATATAAAAATGGGCGAAATCGGTTAACGGCCACGGCTTCCGCCCATACTCTATGTAAATATACCCAAATCCATTTTGAAAAAAAGTTGCTGCGATTTTGATGAAACTTGGTGATTTGGTGAAGCTGAGAACGAAATTAAGATTAGGCTAGGTTTTAAGTTCGCAAAGGCTCTTAAAGAGGCGTGGCACATCCCTAAATTTTAACTTTTATAACGCCATAGCTCGTAAACCGTGTAAGATATTGTGATGAAAATCGGTACACGAATACAGATCTTATGAATCTTGAATTGCGCATAAAGTAGGCGGAATTGTAAAAAAGGGCGTGGCACTTCTTAGCAATTAAAAAATTGGATATCATATAACTCCAAATTGGCACATACGATTTTCATTAAAATTTTAGGGATGATACCACTGAAAGTAGTCAACAGTACATGCTACGTCAATACACTGAAAAATTTTTTTTAAGGGGGTGGCACAGCCTACAATATTTATAAACGTTATAAAAAGACAACTAACAACGCAATCGTTATGAAATTTAATAAGGCGAATATACTTGCTAAAAGGTGTCTTCTTGCAAAATTTTGGCACAATTGTGCCGGTGGGTGTGGCACCTCCCATATAAGCGAAATACGTTTAATGCTATAGATAGTGTGCTATGAGAGTAATCTTCATAAAATTTTGTGTAGAGGTGTCGGTTATTATATGCTTCGGAATTAAATGAAACTTGACAAGATTGCATCAGTGGGCGGGGCACCTCCCTCATTAAAATAAAGCTGTAAGTGCTATTTTAAGTGAACTTTTGAAGCAATTGATCTGAAATTTGACGTAAGTGGCTTACTGGGTATTAGGTACATATGAATCACAAGCTGGCGAAATAGCAACAGTGGGCGTGGCAGCTCCCATACAATTAAAATACCTTATGTGGCATAACTATCGAAATATATGAGAAATGATACAGAAATTTGGTGTAAGAAGTTTGTTTATAAAAAGCTATTTCTGGATCAAAATCGGACTGGATTGCATCAGTGGGTGTGTCACCGCCCTAAGTTTTAGGAATAATTACGGCACATATCGCAAACGAAATAAGCTATTGTGCTAAAGTTTGGTTTGTTTATTGAACCAAAAGTGGGCGGAATTAGAGAAGTAGGCCTGGCAACATTTCCCATATTCTTTTGACATTTTCAATCTTTTACATTTTCCCATCAATTTCTTTCGACTTTTTCATCAATTTTTCAGCATTTTTCATATGTTTCGACTTATTCAATTTATTTCAACTTTTTTTAATGGTTTTCATATATTTTCAACATTTTCAGTTTTTTTAACACTTTTCAACATTTTTGAACATTTTTACATTATTTTCGACTTATTCAACCTCTTCAAGATTTTTTTTAACATTTATTGAAAAAGTACTTTCAATGCAGTGTAGGGTATGTGAGTTTCGGCCTGGCCGAAGATAACACCTTTACTAGTTATTTATTATTTTAATATCAAAAACATTTATTTTTACATATGTACATACTTTAAATAAATGAGTAAAGGTATTTTTTTTGGGCGTTGTACTTCCAATAGCGATAGCTGACAAATTGAAAGATTGCACTCACATTTGACATTTGTAAGCTTAACAGTGGAGCGTTGAAAAACTTTTCAAATTGTGGAATTCTGTTTCCAAAATCAGTCAGGCTAAATTTTACAGCGTATTTTAATATAGTTTGCAATAAATTCAATATAAAATACTTGCAACAGTTTAATTTATGAAAATGTAATACATTGGAAAATGATTTTCTTCAAAAGACGTAGTCATTTATCGTCCAATGGATATACTTCGAACATTTTCAAAAAAGATTTGTGTGGAGCAAAGGTCACCAACCCCTCGAAAATTATCGACGCAAATTCGATGAGCAAGCAGGCTTGAAAAGTATGAAAGTGAGTCAGTGTTGCCGTGTGACAAAACAATTTGCTGCCAATTTGGAATTTCTTTTGAAATTTGCAACTAAATTTAACATAACGATTGTTTAATTTTTGTTTATTTGTGTTTTGTTATGTATTAAATTAATTCTACTTATTTTGATTTTCTTTTTGGTGTGATACATTTTTTTTTTGTGAACCGTTTGATATTTATCTTGAGTTTCGATTTTATAATTATCTAAACAATAAACCTCTTTTGCAAGAAAAAAAAGTGGAAAAATAAATAAGCCATGCTTACTCATGATACATTCGATTCCATTGTTGTCGTTATCAACCTTGGCGTTGAAATTGCCCATCAATATATTTACCTTCACAGTACATTTTTGGTCACAAATTTCTAGCAACTGAACTGTTTTCACACACACGTTTGATTTAATCGAAAAAGAGAAAACATTTCAAAGGAGATTTAATTCAGATGAATGGTTCTCAAATACTAAAAATTAACCATATACGTGCACTTATGGAAGATATTGTCTTTACTCTTCTTCACAAGTCGAAACCATTAGCCATATGTTCAAACTAAGCAGGAAGACATGTAACTTTGACAATATTTGAGTTAGAGCAATTTGTCTAGTGAGACTTTTAAGGAGCAATAAAATATCTAAAAAACGACACCAAGTGTAGTCTTACTTCTGCATACTCGGTTATATTTTCGTCATTTTAATCATGTAGTGCCCATGGAGATACATGTTGAAGATTGCCGATCCAACCACTCGATCTTAACCTCATTGAACTTTTATGGGAGGAGATAGACACGTCCGAGGCAAAGGTTTTCCTTCAAGAAATGATGTTCATCACATTGTTTAATTGCTGTAATTCCATCCAAAGAATACAATCCAAAAATTAATTTCATTAATTAATTTTCAATTGTGTAAAAAAGTATTAGAATGTGGAGATAGATTTTTTAACGAAAAAATTGTGTAAAAGGTATTAGAACACGTAGATGTGGATTTTTGCAAGAATATACTGCCTAGGTCTTATAAAGAAATAATAAATTAATAACTTATATAAACTTACAACTACAAATAGAATATTTTTTTTTTTAAATATTTTTCAAAATGCTTCTTTTAAGCTTTAATTCTTTTTGCACTTCTTTTGAGGCAATAATTAGTGAAAATTTATTTTTTTAAAAAATCTATTATTGGTCTTAAATTTTTGCGTAGGTGTGCGTGTTATAAATTAAAAAAAAAAATTATTGTTTAATTATAATTTATTTTAAAAATATACTGACTTATTATTAACACTTGTGTATAAGTATATAAACATGATTTTTAAGCGTTTGGGGTTTGAAAATTGAAAAAAGAACAGAAAATTTGCAAATTAAATAAAAAAAATATTTATTTGGAGCGAGACATCAATTCCTTTCATTTACTCTTTAAAGAGTATTTCATGTAATTGTTGCTTGCGCCACGCCCGAGTTAGTGCATCCGTAAGCTCCAATTTTATTATTTTCCAGCATTTCGTCCAGTATCATCTCACCAATGGCAGCAATATGTTGTCTTCCAGGGCTGCAATTGTAACTGGTTTGTACCTGTACACGAAAGACTTCACGTAGTCCCACAAAAAATAGTCTAGTGGGGTCAAATTGCATGAACTTGGCGGTCAATAGGCTGCTCCATTGATTAACGTTCCGATTTTCATTATTTTTGGAAAAGTACGGTCCAATGATGCCGCCAGCCCACAAACAGTGCATTTTTCAGGTTGATTGGCAGCTCTTGAACTGCCTCTGGCTGCTCTTCAGACCAAATTCGGAAATTCTATTTGTTGACGAACCCATTGAGCCAACCTACGATCTACGTCGCTGAAAAAATTTTTCTATAAAAATCATTTCAAACACATTTCCCACAGAGCACGAATTTTGATAATAAAATTCAATGACTTGCAAACGCTGTTTGTTTGTAAGTTTATTTATGGTAAAATGGCTTACTGAGCATTTTTGGCGTTGACACATGTTACGAATCACGCCTGAAGTGCCAAAAAATTTACACTGAAAAAACAAATCGGAAAAAAAATCACCCATTACTTTTAGTGCAATGCAACTATATGTAATACAGGTGGTCCTCGACTTACGACCGAGATAGGTTCCTAGTCATCGGTCGTAAGTCGATTAAGTTGTATGTCGAGTTTCATAAAAAATAACTAAAGAAAAATATTACATACATACTGTACTACTAGTTCCAGCCATTTTTGGGTTGATATAAAATTATTCACTTAAACAAACGTATTATTTGTACTGAAATAAATCGAATCCTTGTACATACTACTGTTTTTTTTTAATTTTTTCTCATATACATATTTTAGGGATTCCCCCAAACTATTTTAAGCATTTTCTATGGAAAAAATTCAAAAAAAAATTGGTCGTAAGTGCGAATAGTCGTAAGTCGAACGGTCGTAAGTCGGGGACTACCTGTATTCTAAAAATCAAAACTTTTTTGACCCAAGCGCTTCTTATCCGCGCACTCGAGAACTTCAAAATAATTCAAGATTACTTAATTGACAAGCTTTTAAATGACAAGTTTGGCATACGCGATACCGGTTGGATTTTTAAGTGTTGGAGTGTAGTCCGTACTACATCCGCAAATGCGGAACTTCCGCTTGAAATCGTGCATTGACCTCCGCTTCCGCCTCCGCACATTTTAATTTGGTAAAACGGATGTATAACGGAAGTTATGAAATCTACTTTAGAGCTTAAAAAGTAGAAAAGTCAGTGCAAAAACTGTTTTGACTCAGCTTTATAGTGGTTTCAAATCTTAAAATCACCTAGTAGCACCATTACGAATATTTTTTATATGAGGAAAAGTAAAGAAGGCTGGTTATATACTTGTGAATTGATATGTCAGTTTCAATTTTTGCTATTCACTAAGGAATCGATTAGATTTATTAAATATAATTTGCCACTTATTAGTTTCAACTACTAAGGACTTACCAAGAAAACCTTGTTTTAATTCTAAGTAATAAGAAAAATCTCATACAGTTGTAAGTTTTTTTTATTAATAATAAGTATAGGCTATAAAAAATCTATATCATGTAAAAAATATTTATTTTTAATGCTGCAGTAAGACCTAAGAGTAAGGATAGGCTGCATGTTTAGGCTAAGTTACATTTTATTGGTTTGCTAAAGATCAATTTTTGAAACTCCGCGTCTGCCTCCGCGTAGATGACCTCCGTTACAACCCTAGTCCGTACAAGTAAAAAGTTGCGGAAAAGTACATTTGCCTGGGTCAAAAAGGAGTACGGTTGGTCAAGTTACTCATCCATGGTCTTTTACTCCCAAATTAAATCTATATTAAAAATTTTGAAAATTAACTCAAAGTATCATGAGTCTTTTTAACCCCCATTTTGTTATGCAGATCGCTTATGAGACAAACAAAAAGTTTTCTTATTTTCTCACACACTGTACATGCTTGGGATTTAAAATCGATTGATTTCTTTGACTTAAATATGCTGAAGCGATTTCCCACTAGCTTATTATGTAAAGCTTGAAGTTATATATCCAAGTATCGATTATTCCAATTTATCTGTCAGTTTCACAAAATACTCAGACAAGTCCGCAGGCAGCTGCCATTTGGTGCTCGTTTTTTGCATTAAATAACGCACTTGCATTAATTTTCATTATTTTCTTTGATTTTTTTCTACTTCTATTTTTAATGTGAATATTAATTTGTTTAACATTTTGCCTGCGTTGCCATAATTAACTGCATTTGTGTATGCGTTTTTAGTGTATTTGTGTTTGTGTCTATTTTTTTTGTACAAATGTGTGTGTGTGTGTTAGTACATATTTGCTTGCCTTTATCGGTTCAAGCGCGTTGATTTTTCTTGCATTAAATTTTTTATTTTCTGCTGGGTTGTTGGTACGCTGCTGCGTTCATTGCCCGGCATTTTCGCGGTTGTTGTCTTTCTTCGACGATTTGTTTTTGTTTTGTTGTAGCTGTTGCTGTCATTATATTTGCTCTGGCTTTTTGTGTTTTTATCAACAAAGTATTGTTTTTATGTTTCGTATTTATTTTATTTCCTTTATAATTATTTTATTTACTTTTTTTTTTGTTGTTTCATTGAATTGCAATTTTTCCCTCTGGGTTTTTTGAACTTTTTTTGCATGTTTTCTTATCCTTTTTTCTGCTATTTTTAAAATGTCAATATACTATTTTCTGTTTTAGTTTTGCTTTTATTTAATTTTCTATTCTGTGTGTGCATTTTTTTTTGTTGTTTTAAATTAATACACGAACGAGCTGTGTAGTCAAAAAGTAGGAAATTCCTTTACATTTCTGCTGCACCTCAAGTGAACGCAATTTTAGACTTGTACTGTTGGCAGTTCGCTTACATCCCCCCCCCCCCAAACTATGAACCTATGTTGCTGCTGCTGCTGTTGCTGCATGTTTGAGTTGAATATGTACGCACGCACGCACACATTCTTCCTAACTATTTCTATGCATACATCAATGTTGCACACCATACCGTCCTAGACGGCGACAGTTTTTGTTAAGCAATAGTGCAACACAGTGTGACTAAATTCTTTAATTACATTGTTACTGTACTCTATGATGTTTTCTAATATATGGACAAATCCCGAAGAACAAACACTTTGATGTTTTGGAATTAAATAGATATCTCCTGTTATTGAACTTTTCATATGATTTATTTTTGTTGTCAATATTGACTAATCGAAAAGAGTAAAAGCTCAGACCTATGAAGGTAAGGAATCCCAATTCTTGGTTTGTTACTGAAAAATTGTTTTCTCTTAACGATATTACTAAATCCGTGAAGGATACGTAAAAGAATGTTCAATCTTGCAAATCTAAACTTCCTTTCTGTTTAATTAAAGTGACTTTAATGCGTTGTGATGAATCTTAATCCGGTCACATAAAGACACTATCAGGTTAAAATATTACACTTCTGGATAAAATATCTAAAGGATAAAGTATCTATACTCTATCATAAACTAAAGTCTTAAGCGGTAAAGCATAGACAAATTTTATCTAATATACGGGTATGGCTAAGGTACTATTAGTTTTGATTAAGTTTGATTGAACCCAAAGGCCAACCCTCTTAAAGGGAAAATTATTTTTACAAGCATAAATGCCAAACGTTCGGGAAAGCCAAAATAGATGACAAATTTAAAAATGAATAAGAAGCACTCAATTTTGTTTTGAATTGTCGGAAATTAAAGTAGAGTGAGAGATAGTTGATATTAAAAAGATTCGAAAGGAGATTTGGGGAAACATTTTATTATTTATTAGCTGCAAGGGTAATGCTGCGTTTTCTCACAATCGACCAAAACCAACATCTTGGCGATGATTCGATGCAAAGCTATTGATGAAACATACATTTACTCCTTATGGCGGAATTCAAGCGCTAGTTAGAGAATAGTTAGAATGGTGTAGAAAAGTTATCTCAATCGATAATTTTAGCTTCGAAATGGATGATCATCCACTGTATTCTGAATTTGCAAATTCAAAGATATAGCACGAGAGATTTGTTTTGAGATTTATCGGATAACTATTATCGAGAAGTGATTGCAAGTATTAGATAGTTTCGGGTGATATCGTATGACGTTAATTAGCTTCGTTTTTTTTATGTTTTCTATATATAAAGAGAAAACGAATGTAAAATGGCAGAAAGAAAGAATGACTCAAATTCAAAAAAAAAAGACAAATCAAAAAATATAAATATTAAAGTGGAAAATAATGAAAAACTAAGTTAAATAGTAAAGTTGCAAAAAATTATTAGAAGAAAAAAATATAAATAAACTAGAATAAAAGATAAGATAAGAAAAGTAAACATTGAAAACCATTAAATAAAAAATATGAAATTACTAAAAACTTTAAAAAAATAAAAACAATTATAAGTAAACCAAATAATAAAAAAACTATAAATTAATAATGAAAAGTAATACAAATTTGGGATGAAACTCCTAAAAATATCATTTGAAGCAAAGCACACCTCGAAATTCGTTAAGCTCATCCAGCTCTTACAACAATAACAAAAAATATTCACCTCTTCTCAAGCTCTGTCCGTTATTCGAGCTAAATTATTTTGGTTCGCAACCATCGTTAGCTTTTTGCTTGTGTAATTTTGTCTTCAGCTTTTCTACTCTTTGTTTGTGTAATTTTTGTCTTCAACACACCAAAACCAAACAATTTCGATTCGCCATCGCTGCATGCTTTTTGTTTATGACCATTTTTTTTATTTCTTTGTTCATATGCAACGCTAGTTTCTTTCGCAAAATATACTGATTTTGTTCTACCCAGCTCCCGAAGCAGATTTTTGTGTGTGTATCTGACTTCTAAAGATTAGCATTTCGATACGTCAAAATAAAACTTGAAACACGCGAAACACGCTGCCTACATTTACCATGTTGTTATTGTTTCTCTGTTGTGTTAAAATTTACATGAATATCGGTCGTTGCTAACTGACTGCAAGTGCATTGTTAGCATTTAAACGAAAAAAAAAAATAATTCAAAATAAAACAAATGAAACATAAATAAAATATAACAAGGAAATTTAAAATTTCAACTACAATTTTGAAGAAAAACATTATACTACTTTGGGATAAAAATCTAATGTGTCAAATGGATACTCAATAACAAAAAAAAAACTATTTAATCTCTATAAAAAAATTTAATGAATGCAAAAATATAAAAAAAATAAAATAAATAAAGACATGATTCTAAAACGCTAAAGACAAAACCAAGCGATAGAAAACTAATCGTCATAAAAAAAAAATTAAAAAAAAACACCATTTTACTTTTTTGAAACACTTTATTTAGTTGTAATTGTGTATTTTTCTTAAAATCAATAATTTTTAGGCAATTTCAAAATCCAAACATAGCAGATGAGAAATGTTGGAACTGTATCGATTTTTTCTTTGCTCCACTGTGGATCACCATTCTGAACTGCAATATCAAGTTAGCAACAACAATAAAATTGTAAAGCCTCTCAAATGCGTCAACTTAGACAGGGCCAGCCCGCTTTCAGAGTGCGTGCATAACAGTGTGTATGTACGTATACGTATACGTGTGAGTGTGAATGTATGCGACAGAGTGTTAGCAACTCCAACTAATGCACTAGAAGCTGTCACAATGCTTAAAGTAGCAAAGAGGTGAGCATTAGGCAGGGTAAAGTGGGTTGAGGCAGGGCAGGACAGCGACTCCCAGACTGTGCGCGTTACTCGTTTGTTGTCGTTGTCGTTGTCACTGTCGTTGCTGCTGCAGTCTCAGAAGCCTATTTTTTCTTACATTCTTTTTCATTTTTCCCCCTTATGCAGTGCAGCAGCCATCTAAGTGCTGCGCTTTCATGCATTTAGTTGTTGTTGTGTATTTTCCTCATTTTGCGCTACGTTGAAATTATTTGCTTCTGGCTGAGGCAGGTTCAGTTGGTTGTTGTATTTGCCGTTGCTGTTGCTGCAGGGGGAGGTGGGCGCGCCATTAGATTTCTGCTGTTGCTTGCAGGTTCACGTTGTTGCTGCTGCTGCTGTTGTTGCTGCTGTTACTGTTGGAAAAGCAAAGTGGCGAGTAAGTGAATATTTGCGCGAGGCTTTCCGTTCATTAAACCCAAAAGCAACAACATCAGCAATAGCAACAACATCATTGCAGTAACTAATTCTTTAGCAGTGTATTTTTTTTTTTTTTTCAGTGTAACATATCTGTGTTCGTGTCAATGTATTTGTTTGGGTCTAGCTAAATATTATGGCGCGCACAATTTTCTTCTTTCTTTTCATCTATTTTTTCTTGCTATTTTCTCTGTCCTTTTCTGTAAAATTTTCTTTACATTCTTCATTTTCTTTTTTTTCTCGCTGTTTTTGCTGCTGTTGCCAATATTAATGTTGGCGATGCTGACTTTTGTTGTTGCTTTTACTGCCTTGCCGCAGCACAGTGATCAATTTGCCGTGTTTTAAGAAATCTGGGCCTTATTTATATGATATAAAAGCAACAATTGTTCTGTAAATAAATATTAAAAGTAATTCTAATATCCGTTCGCAAAATTTGTTTTCGAATTTTTTTTGAAACTCTTTTTCTGCACAAATGTGACTCGGCGATCAAATGGTGGACTTAGATCTACTAAATGAAATTGAATGCAACTCGTATGTTTGTCTGTGTGTATATATACATGAGGCATCTTCCAACTTCCGTGCCGAAAAGTTTTTGTGAAAAAAAATCCGAATTTTTCATTAAAATCTTAGACTCCAGGTTCTTGCTTAGCATGCCTTAAAACCTATGTTTAAAGAACATAAACTTTTTTTGTGTGTCTTAATCCGAATCTAAATTCATTATTTTTAGAGATAACGGTCGAAGATTGAATTTATGTGTATGATCAGTAAATCTTTAGCCCGTCAATTTTTAATTTATTTTTTTTTTTAAATTTAAATTTTTTTTTTTTAAATTTAAATTTTTTTTTTTTAAATTTAAATTTTTTTTTTTAAATTTAAATTTAGAAAAATATCTTGGTTTTGAAATAAGATATTCTTCGGTTCACAGTATTCTTTTAAGCAAATAAAACTACATTAAAAATATTGTGCAACGGGATCGGCAATAAAATAATATGGGGCGATATTGCAACTAGGAAGAGGAAAATTTGTATTTTTTCTGTTGATTTTCAAAATTTTTATATGAAAAAAGAAGAACAAGAAAAAGTCATCACGGACACGAATTCCTCGATCGATAATAGTTCGAAAATTATTCCCACTGTGTTGGAAAATTTGATAACATCTTTAACTCTAACAATTTTTTTACAAATCAATATTTTTTAAAATGCGTAGGCAATCCAGTTTTTAATATTATGAAAATCCATTCAAGAAGCTTCGTCTAGACATCCGCTGACACATTGTAAAAAAAACAAAAAGTTTTTTTTCTGAACCGCTCTAACATACATATGTCAAATATCTCCAAGTCCGGAAGTGATAGCGAATTTTTGCTCAAAGTAATTAATGCGAATCCGGCAGCGATAGTTTCTCCACCTCTGCAGGACTTTCAGATATTTTATTTAGTATCATATGTTCATATTCATATAAAACAATTTCCAAATCAAAATTATTCTTCTTAAAACGCTTAACAATCGCATAAAAATTATTATATATAATAATCTATGAGCATGGAATTGTTACCACTGTGCACCGTACCTCTGAATAGTGTCCACATTTTGTTGCTCTATGACGATGCCTATTTTTGGCGTTTCTTTGGCAACGTTTCTCTTTTTGCATTTATTTTTATTTGATTTTCGCTTACTTACTCGCCGCTGGCGAATGCTTTTTTTCTCTTTTCTTTATATTTCTACTTAATAATCTATGATTTCTTATTTATATATTTTTTTTTTTTGCTTTTTGCGCTTTTATGCTTGATGCACTTTAGGTTATTTGCTTGCTCGCACTAAATAATCTCTTAAATGGGATTTTTCACCAGCGATGCACAGCAAAGTTGGTTCGCCTATCCGCGTCCCTTCATTTATCTATCTAACTATTTGTCAGTCCGGTCCAGTATATGTTTGCAAGTTGCACTGACGAGTGACGGAATGTTGCGTGTTAATGCAACTACAAGAATTAGAAGTTATGTCCAAAATGCGGCCGAGGAAAAAACCGGCTTAACTATGATTGAATACCCAAGTGTGTCAGGCGGAAGGTGAGAGAAAGTGCAGGAGGAATTGCGATTGTGTGAAAAATTAAAATACATACAAACTTTTGATAGTAGAACACAGAAGTTGAAAAATGGCCGTATCTGAGAGAAAGTTTCATTCGGTTTTTAAATTATAAAATTATTGAAGACAACCTGCATCTCACTGAAATGTTTCTTTGAAATCATTGCATGGGGTACTCCTAAGCCTGATATAATGAGTGAGTAACCTCGCCCGTCTCATACTTTTGCAGCCATAGTGGAATTGAAAAGGAGATTATTAATTTCTGCGAAAAAAAGTAGTTATCCCTGGGACTTTTTTTTGTAAGAAAAATTAATGCTGAGGAATAATTACGATGAAGGGTTCTATGTCGAAGGAATGCTAATAGCCGGAATGGAAAATTTTATTAACAGTTATAAAAGTTGGCTATACCGAAAAAAAAATGACAAAAACAAAACACTTCGTGAGCAAAGCTATCGCGACCAAGATTTTAAACTGTCAAAAAGATATGTTAAATTTAGATCCTTTCCAAATTGTGGCTTATAGCTGCATATCTGTCCTTTATCTCCGCACGAAGTATAGGGCCTTCACAAAACTCTTCCGACGTGCACTGTTAGTAGCGAGTGGCTTCAATTCTCTCCGAAATTTCCCCCATTCACACATTTCCTTCTCTTGCGAACGATGATCTAGAACGGCCGCATTTGCTGCTACCTTGAAGGTTCCACTTCAATGCTTGACGTCAGATTTCAATTGAACGCGCAACGTGTGCACTATCCATTTCCACTTTCGTCGTTTGATTTGAATGGTATTCGGATCTCGAAGACATCTGGTGCGAATTTCGACGTTGGAAATGATCCTAGGCCACCACATTTTCAGAATTGTTGTTGGTGTACACTGTTTGTTAACGACGATTCACAGTCGTACAAAGGAACTTATGATTTATTTGTGTTGATTTTTAGACTTAGTTCTTCCCAAGAAGATCAGACGGCAGTGAGCTTTTGTTGTATATCTGACAGCTTGGTGGCGAGGAGACATATGTATGAAATTGGCATAAGCGAGGTCTTCCAGACGTTCTTTGAAAGTCTATTGGTTTGAGTATTTCGAAAACAATAATATTGAGAATGATCGGTTTGAAGCTGCTCTAGAACGAACTCCTTTCTTAAAGAAATATATTTTTTTATTATTATCAAATGTAACATAATGCTTCAAGATAGTAATTAAATCTTGTAAATAAGAATACATTTTTAGTAACAATTTTCTTTACGAATAAGGGGCAAAAAATGTATATATATGTATACATATTTTATGTTTATATTGAAAATTAAAATAAATAAAAAAAATCTAACTAAGATAATATATATGTAATAATCACAAACGAATTGCGCTAACAAAGTAGTAGCGTTCCAAAACTAGGCTATTGAATCGCGGTTAAATTAACTTTAATGCTCTTCTTGACTGTGCAAATTTCAGTGAGGTAGTCCAGGTATTTATTGTAAATGATTTTATGCAATTTAAGAAAATTTCGAAAATTGTAATAAAGCTCTAGGTCTAACCCAAGTAATGTCTTTTTTTAGTGGGTCACAATTCTATACCTTGGAATGCCAAAATTAAATCTTATACAGTCATTAAAAGCAACATTTAGTTTATGCTTGCAAATTGAATCCGGCCATGGGTAAACAGAGCAATAAGAAGAAAAATAAGGCAAACAAGACGTAAGTATTTTCAAATTAGTGTGTAGATGATCAGCAGATATACTTAGGTTTTAATAAGTTAGGGAATCGAATAGACTTTTTGTAACGATAATATCGACTATATGAAGAGATAGATTTGTTAAACTTTTGGACATCTTTCTCATACAAACTACAGTGAAATTTTGACGCTAAATACTCTACACAAAGTTTTGGTCTCTCTTTTGACAGAGTAAGCTAAAGTATGACTTAACTTTTAGATGAATAATGGGACATATTTTAACCTCAATGATCGTGTCATATTGTAACTTTAAATTTTCATGCTGCTAAGCTCGTTTTGCTACCGAAATCGATATGTTTGTAGGAAAACATTTTCAATTTTAATGTCAACAGATCAATTTACATAAAAAATTAATGAGATTTACATCTCTGTTGATCAATTACATATACTACATAGTTCAAAAAGTCCCGGGAGTTTTGGTGGGATGGCACCACCACTCTCAAATCGATATAATATTTCGGAAGTGGCAACTTTTTAAAGAGGAACGTCAAATTTTGATGACATTTCATTTAGTAGTTCCGAAGTTATCGCTGTACTCGTATGAGTGACGCTACTTTTGGTATTTCGTGGTTTTGATAAATCATTGCTTTGTGATCGGAAAAAACGAGAAGCAAACATTGGCCCGGCTCCAAAAACATCACAGCCCATCTTCGTCGAAAACAACTGTTTACAGTTAGTTTGCTGAATTTAAAATAGGTCGTATGAGCATTAGTGATGCACCACGCTCGGGCTAGCCAAATGAAACATCAAAAAAATCCATCTGATCGTTTTGAAAGACCGCAAAGTGAAAGTGAGAGAGCTAGCAGACATAATAATCGGCAGTATTTTCAATATTTTGCATAAGCATTTGGAAATGGAAAAGATGTGCGCGCGATTGATGCCACTTTTGCTGACAATTGATCAAAAGCAACATCGTGTCGGTGCTTCGCAGGCCAATTAGGAGCTGTTTCGGCATAATCCGAAAGAGTTTTTGCGTAGATTCGGACGAAACATGGTCCCACCACTACACACCGGAGTCCAATGAACAGTCAGCAACATAGTTAGAAGCGTGTGAGATTCGTTCGAAGCTCCCAAAAACGTTAACGTCGGCTAGGGAGGTGATGACCAGCATATTTTGTGATGCCCATGGCATAATCCTCATCGACTATCTTGAGAAAGGCAGAACCATCACGGGCGACTTTTAAGTAGCTTTATTGGACCGTTTGAACAATGAAATGAAGACAAAACGGCTGCATATGGCTAAAAAAAGTACTGTTTCACCACGACAATGCACCGGCTCATTCATCGCTTAAGGCAATGGCAAAATTGAACGAATTGCGATATGAATTGCTGCCCCATCCACCGTATTCTCCAGACTTGGCCCCCAGCGACTATTATCTGTTTCCAAACTTGAAAAGATGACTCCAGAGAAGGAGATTTTACTAAAATGGAAGGTCGAGTTCGAAACAGATGCCTCGACGTCGACAACTATAAAAATGGTATTGAAATGTTGGAGGATC
Source organism: Meiosimyza decipiens (assembly GCA_963680825.1). NCBI lineage: Eukaryota > Metazoa > Arthropoda > Insecta > Diptera > Lauxaniidae > Meiosimyza > Meiosimyza decipiens. The sequence goes on along the minus strand of OY804258.1, from coordinate 65,406,796 downwards.
GTTGGATGAAGTTCATCTCCCTGTTGAATAAAATCGATTTTTATCAAAAAGTTTGTGTTTTCATCATTTTTCTCGGGACTCTTTGAAGCATATAGTATCTGCTCACGAGTTAAATGTTTCATGTTAACTTTAAAAATTGTGCGTGTAATTTTAAAAAGTTTGCTATTTTTGACAATGTCTTCAATGACGTACAAACGCCTTTTGCTGTTGTAACCAGACATTGCAATAAAGCGAAGTTCATTAACATTATAAAGATCTTTTAACATCATGTTATTAATCTTAAGAAAATATCTTGAAAATGATGTGAGAATTAATTTGGATGCTTTACTTGAGCAAATCTAATATTCCTTGTTTTTTTTTTAAGAAGCTTTGACTAATTCTTTCATAACTACGGAAATATGTACACAGTAAATCCGTTTCGATTCTTCAGTTTTGTTTGTATTGAAGAAGTTTCGTTGTTTCTCAAAGCTAATTCTAGTTATTTTCAGTTGATTGGCGCGTAATTCAATACCGGACGTTGTCATAAATTTAAACGCAATAACCCGTAATACATTTGCAGTGCTTCGTAATGTGGCTGTCTAAGTAGTTTTGTGTTCAATACTTTTTGAACTGCTGTTCGCTCAATGCTTTTTTTCATCTCACATTCGCTATGTCTATTACATTTTTCTGTTTCAAGACAGGTTTTTTTTCTAATGGCGCAGCCACACTTCTAAGCTAAGTGCAAACGTTCTTAGGACATGGCCAGAGTAATTGCGTTGCATCGAACATCGACACTCGATTGTTATATAGACTTTGAGCACTAAACTAAACACTTGTCTGTTTGCATTTACATTCACTCTGGCTGTAGCTTTAGTAGTTCTTGGCTACAACAGCTTTCTAGTATTACATTTTCTAGTTTTTCCTTTTTGTTGTATGTAAGTACATGTTTTTTTTCTCCATATTTGTTGTATCGGAATAAAGCCGTGTTTTCTAGCAATTTTTTTTTTCTACTGCTTGCTGCTGCTATTCTTGTTGTCGGGTTTATTGCGCTTACAATGTTGTGCGATTTTGTTGTTTCCATTTTAATGTACCCGTTCATGGACTGCAAATAATCTTCAGTCTGGTCGGTCGGATTCTTGACATGGCTTTTTCCAAATACAGCTATTAAATGCACACATATTCTCATACCCTTACTACGTGTACGAGTACGGCCATAAGTCTGTGCTTGTCGAGGTAGGGTTTCTTTATTCTACTCAAAGCTCCATATATGTATGTTTACACTTACAGTCTGCTGCAATAAAATTGCAATTGTTTTGTTTATTTTGAAAATTGAGAAAATTTAAATTAAGACTGCAGCCAAAAAAATTTCCAAATCTGCAAAAAATAAAAATGTAAATTGTGTTTTGAAATGTGAAATTCACCGTTTAGCAAATGAAAATCAATCAATTTTGATTTGCTTACAATGCTTCTAAGAAATACAATTTTTGATCTACGATATTTCATAAGAATTAAAACGAGAAAATTAGTCACCGAAGATATAAATTTGCATAAAATACAATGTCAACACAGCAAAAAATTTATCGCAATTCTTTTGAGACTTTGACGTTAACGCAAGACATTCAAAATTTTCGAAAATGCCAAAATGCATATCAAATGAATGTAGGATCTCTCATGAGCAGATCAGTTATGGAAATTTCCCGAAAACCTGCCCAGTTCGCTTGACTCATTTGTACATATGGTCCATTGCAAATGCCATGTTAAAAACTACCGAAATGTAAGGGAAGCCGCCAATGCGGTATAATTAAGTACTTACTATATGTGTTTTTTTCTGATAAAAACACAACGTCAGACCGTCAACTCCATTTAAAAGAATTTTCTTTCAGAAATTCATCCGTAGAAACATCAACTCCAATTAAAAATTTCATTAAAAAATTTATGTGATTTGACGAAGGGGAACGGGGAAGTATGTCCTTTCGGCAAATGCCTTTTTTGAAATCTCAAGTTATAAGAGCGTTTCATAAAAAGATTTAAAAACTTCTTGCTAATAATTTTGTCCGCATTCGTTCAAAGGATTGTCTGCCATAGGTAATGTAAAATGTATGCAGTCTAAAACAAAAAAGTTTCTTTTGAAAAAAAATATGTCCATTTGAGGGAACTTTTCGTCCGCAACAGGAAACTTTACTGGAGTAGTAAATTTTATTACTTTAAGCGCGAGAAGTTTTAGCCACAATGACGCATAATGGCGTACTGAAATACTTCTCATCAGTGCCATTCTTTTTGCATTGAAACAATTATTTTTTCATATACCTTTTACATCTTAGAAATAATCATAACTTTTTTTTTTATTTACAGGTTGGTAACAAATTTTCTGCATTAACATATTTGAGTAAATATGTAAGTAAAAATAAATTTTTAAGAAAACTTTGCGCATATAAAAAAATTACATTAGTTATCACAAAAAAAGTGTTATAAGTGTAATGCTCATAGAAGTCCTACATTTAATTCCTTTTAATGTTTTCAATATGACCTACGGGCGTGGACACTGCTGAAATTTAACCCAATCTTCTAATAGTGTCGTCCAATGCTTTCATGCACTTCCGCATGAAATTTGATTACTTTCATTCGTATTATCATTTCAAATGAGTTGAAAGTTGCTTCTTTGGCTGGTGCCCCACCCACTTTTTTAATCGTATCATCTTTTTAACTATCAATTTCTTATACCATTACAGCCATCACTAAGTTTCATGTACTACATAGCTCAAAAAGTCCCGGGAATTTTGGTGGGATGGCACCACCACTATCTTATCGATGTAGTTTTTCGGAAGTGCCAACTTTTTATAAATAGAGCAAAAGTTCCTTTAAACTCTTCAGTTAAGCATATTATTAGTTCCAGCAATTTTGTAAAATTTTAAGTTTAAATCTTTGTATTACACCCACATACAGTAGATATATAAGTAGCTATCTAAAATAAAGAACGTGAGGCTTTCCATTTATAATGAAAAACTGCCCTAACTACGATATAACTATGTTTAGTCCCCCGCAGTGACTTCTATAAGACAACAAAATTTTCTTTTGCGTTGCATATTTTTGGGCTCTTTTCATCATTACTTATAATCACTGTCAATAATTAAGAAGATGTTTTTAAATGAAAAATCAAAAAAAAAGCAGTTAGGCGTGACGTATGCATTTAATGATTTTTTTAAAAAAGTTGAAAAACTCGAAAAATCCTGAAAACTTCGATGAATGTGAAAAAATTTGAATTTGAGTCGGACAATGTTTAAAAATCGAAAAATGTTGAAAAGTGTGAAAAAAAAAATCATGAAGTAATCGGAAAATGTTAAAAAAGACGAAATATGTTGAAAAAGTCAATAAATGTTGGAAAAGTATCAGATGTCGATAAAACCAAATGTAGCAAAGCGTTAGCGCAAGGCGTTACCATTGACTCAATTCACTCTATGTATGAACTATAGGGTCTTTTTTTGCTTACCCGTCAGTAAAGTTTTGCACACATCTAAAGTGCTACTTTTTTTTACTGTACGATAAACTTTGAAACAGCGAAATCTGTAGACATAAGTACATATTTATGTAGACTTTCTCTGCCTTCATTCAGAGTAATGCGGCTACTTATTGCAGCTACTTAAGTGCAGTTCTTAAAAAAATAGATTTTTTTTCTTTTTTAAAATAACTTATGTATTTTTCTTCTTCTATTTATATTATTGTTTTTAAAGAAAAAAATGTTTTATTGTATTTGTCTGGTTGGAAAATATTGCAGTTGCCTGTGAATTGGAACGCTATTAAAGTGCTGCGATATTCTTAAAGCAAACAACAGACTTCACGCTGTCATTCATTCAGCAAGTTGTGTTTGTTTAAAGAAGAAAACTCTTGGTTTTTCTTTCGTAAGATTGCATTATCTGCTTACTTCATCTTACACTTTGAAATTTATCCCACATCTATAAATTTTTCATTAAAGTTAGGCTCCATAAATCTTATATTCAATTATTAAATCGAGCATTTCTCATTTGTGTATTTTATATGGCTCTTTGTCTGTAACCTCAGTCACGTGACAGCCTCATTTCTGCAAAAATCCTCTTTAATATTTGTCGTTTATCACAAAACATAAATTTCTCTCTTTCTGTTTAATACACAGGAAAAAATTTACAACTATAAATTATCACTATTTAGACTAAAGGTGTCAAAAGACACCTTTTGAAACTTTGACTTGGAATTTTTTTTTTCTAATTTTACTTTTTGACAATTCATATGATAGTTGTTAAATTAATTTAGTGGCATCATTATTCTCGTACTCATCCTGAAACTCCAGATACGTACATGGTATACCTATTTCTACCATGGGGTGTCTTTTGACACCTTAAAGACTCTACTACACTTTTCATTCATGAACTCTTTTTTCATAACCATTTGGTAACACTTTTGAATTCTTGTAGTAGAAAAATGGAAATCCCCGATGTTATTTTTATGTTTGATTGTTGTTTGCAGACAGTTTTGTTTGCATTTTACTATTGTTCATTGTAGTGATTGGGCATAAAAATAATTGAACACGCAAGTTTTGGAGTATTTACTTCGACTAAATTTTGTTATTAGGTATGGAAATATAAAACGTGTTTGTAATTTTCCTTCAATTTTCAACATTTTTTGTTTTTTTTTTATTTCTAATGCAAAGGAAGCATAAATGAGATATTGCAGGAAGTGAATAGTATGGATGAAGAATGCTCTGAAATAGATGCAGACTCGCAATCTGAAAGAGAAGATGAACTTGTTGAATTTTCCAACATTTTCATTCATGAAATCGGTAGCGAATATGAAAATGAATCTTCAAATACCAAAGAAGAGGAAATTTCGATTGCAAATAGAAGGCGAAAGAGAATGAGGTTGATATGGGGTCGATATGACTGACCAAATGGCAAGAAAATACAGCGTTAAATGTAAGTGCCGTAGATGGCCTATGCACGTGTTTTTCAATATCCTTGATTTGATCGGTATAAACGCATGGATTCTTTACAAAGAAACGACAGGTGAAAATATTTCACGGAGAGATTTCTAATTCCAGTTAGGAGAGGAACTATCAACTGCATACAAAGAATGCAATGAGAGAACAACAAATACGGCAATATCGTCAGCAGTTTCATGTAAAATCGGTTCCTTTCCAAAAAGGGAGAAAAAATGCCAAGTAAAGTATTGTTCCGGTAATAGAGTCACTACAATTTGTTCTCAATGTAAAAAATACTCGTTTGGCAAGTGCTTAAAAGACCAACCATTCATCTGTAAAAAGTGTTGTATTGAATAAGGAAAATTTTTTGTTACATCGTTTTTATAACATTATTTTTTTTTATTAATTTTCCATACCCGAAATCTGAACGAAAGTTAAGTTTATAAATAAGAATAAATATTATTTTCGATTAAAAAAATAAAAAGAGTAACTTTTAAAGGTTTTTCATTGGTAATTGGCTAAGGTGTCAAAAGACACCTTTTGGTTGAAATAGGTATACACAAAATCTTGGTCGGAATAGTGTTATTAGAGTTGTCGAAGAGTTTTCTTTAGAATTTGAATATAGCAATCTTCATTTTTAGCCTTGTAGGTATGTCGGCTGAATGATCGAAGACATATTAGTATAGGTCAGATATTTTGTTTCATTAGGAAATCTGGTTGTTCAACGAGGGGATATAGTCAGACACCCTGTGGTATCACAATGAGTCACATTTGGTCTAAGTGAGAAGGTTTTCGTAACTGACTCCCATCCTAGCTAACCTACCCTAAGTATGTCGGCTAAAATTGCAAATAGGTGGGCAAGTGCATCGTCGCTTGAATTGTTAATTCAACAGTAGTGCTTCACCCGAGGCGAGGTTCTAGTTGTTCTCGGTCTCGCCTCGTTTTATAAATTTGAGTCTCGCCTCGCCTCGCTCTCGGACGAGGTCTTGAAATCACATACCTCGCCTCGCCTCACCTCGGTAAGAACCGAGGATTTTATTAAACTGGAAAAAAATTATCAGGTCTGTATATTGTCGGCATTCCAGAAAAATTGACTATCTGCAAACAAATAATAAGTGGGTGGCGCTAATTAATCGTTTAGTTATGTTTACATCCTCTTAAATTTTTGATATATTATTTTCGGTTGTTAAAAAAAAATGGTCAATTTTGCTCGTATGCCAACGATATATTCAACTAGCAAAGCCGGCACGCGTAGCTTCGCCTCAAGAAGTAAAATAAAATAAATGTTTTTATTTTTGGTATTTTTGATTGAATCATATACATATGATGATTGATGAGCTATGATGAATTTAATTCTTTTCTTATATGGGACGGCGTGGCATTGTCCATTTTTATTCAAATCAAGCTAAGCTACGAACATTTTACAAACTATAAGAATTATATGTACCAAATCTTATCCATTTACGTCATATAGTTGCTGAGATATAAAAAAAAAGTTCATTCATCTGCGTCAAGTAGTCGATAATACCAAAGTATGCTACGAACCTTCCCCAAATCATAAGAATCATAAACATATTCCAAATCTTCAGGCGATCGGTTGAACGGTTTTGGACATTAACAACAAAGTTTTTTACCCAACGTTGGGGTCCCCTTATTAAATCTTTCGTCATATAATAATAATAATAAAATGGAGGTAACATAAGAGAGTAGTATGTTAGCTGTATTGTTCTAACTCTCATTCGATTAGAGATCATTTTAGTACTGCTGACTCTAAAGACCGAAGATATGACGAAATATATAGACTCTAAATAAAAGTAGCCTAAGCTGAGCTTCTTAATGTGAAAGCAACGTGGTGTGCGTTCGGTGTGAATCGGTTAACTGGTCTTCGAAAAAATGATATTTAAAAAATATTTTTGTATGAGGGCCACCCTAAAGATGCACTCAAAATAAAAGTTTTATAGCCTTATCTATGCTCTCCAATAAATAAATATCGAGTCAAATTTCAGAAAATAGTATCAAAACAAAAAATACTGCACTTACTTCCGATACGAGATAGTGTTAAAGCGAGGCTGCGAGGCACCTCGTTCTCAGAACCGAGACCGAGGCGAGGTGAGGTGCTGGTGTGATCTCGCCTCGTTCTCGCCTCGTTGAACGAGGTTGCCTCGCAGCCTCGGTGAAGCACTATTCGACAGGAGAGCAATGTATTTCTAGTTCTGTTGGATAAAACCTTCCACGACTTGCGCTTGAAAACAGTGCTATATCTATCTAAAGTAGCTCAATATCATAGAACTGATAAGACTGATAATATATTAACGAACCTATCTTGATTTTTAGTTTTTTCTATCAAGTTTTTCGCTAATTCTACTAACTTTAGTATCATATCAAATGTTAATGATATCACACTACATTATACCATACGCGTATGGTGTTTTTAGCATGCCATATTGCCAGTGGGACTTTGTTACTAAAATTAGCACTTGAGTTGAACAACATAAAAGTATGATATTGAGATGAGATCTCTAAAATTTGTCAGTCAATATGTTAAATGCAACGTTAGCTCAATGGATTTTCAACTGTAACTTGGGTTAAGTGTTTCTTCAAATAGAACTTGAAATATCGATGCAAAAAGTAGTCTCTATCTATTTATTTTGTATTCTATTCCCATCTTTATTACTTTCTCTATTGACATAATTTTTGCTAAAACACGTTTATGTTTTGTATATCCTGTACTTGAATAATATAATAAACTTTTGTGATGAGGTCTACACATTTTGCATATAAAGTTTGACCTAATCTCATTCAAATTCGGACCGAATTTCAAATGAAAAAATTCCAACATTTTCAGCGATTGTTCATGCTTTTTGGTCATGTTTGATTTTTGTCGGCGGATGGGTTTTACCGAACATCCCGTAAATTCTTCAATGATGCTGCAGAATTTTGTACCAAGTTTCACCAAAACCGCTGAACAGTTTTCGAAAAATATGGATTTTATTAGTAGTTGCTACGCCTCTAAAAAATTTGAAATCATGAATTCCTCACTTGGTATCTATTGATGTTTCTAGGGCAATATAAAACATGTTTCTGGCCTCAACCTAATCAATCTGACAAGAAAAAATATAAAAGTGAAAGTATGCATGTCTGGTGAGAGCCACACCTTCTTTGGATTTGATTTTTATAAAACCCTTCCTAAATGACTACACGGTCAAAGTATTCTTTATTTCGAGCAGGTTTTTCTCAGCGTGCATTACATCGATAATAATACAAACACCCAATTAAACACCTTCTTTAAACACCTTCAGTCATGCTGTGTTTCACTCTTTCGCATTTTTGCACTCGATGACATTGGGTGTCTAGACCTGTTGAACTCAAAACGAAGGTGGTAAAGTAGGTTATCCATGCTCGCTTCCCAGTGAAATACATAATATATTTGCGCAAGTATTTTGAAAATTCGATGTCTAAAAATATCAATGCATTTGTATGACGACGTTTTTGAATATCAGATATCGGGAATAACCAGTAATTTTAAAGAGCCAAGCAAATTTTATTTATCCTGAAATTCACATAAGCTTATTCAGAATTATAAAAGCAAATCTAAACGTAAACCCAAAACTGAAAATTAGATTTTGTGACTTTGCTAGGACAATTGGAAGATATATGTTATAAAGATCGGGATCTCTAAGTATGGAATAAAAGTCTGAGCAATCCATTATAAATCAATTTTACGTTGCGCTTTGCTTAAGTTTTCTTTAATTTTTAATCTAAATCTAAAATTCGACAGAAGGCAAACAGAACAGATTGTTCTTTAAAATAAAGAACGGATAATTACCGTACGTATGACAGATACCATTTCGTTTTGAATTTTTGAAAAAGTCTATCACAATCAGTGTATTTTTAGGATAATTGCTGTATTTTTTATTCTAAGGAGCTTGATATGCATTTCTAAAGGACTTGAATGTGCTCAAAGCAAAGCAGGCCCAAAGTAAGTCCTTAATATAAAGTTTTTTAATAAGTCCGCATTGAAAGATGATAACAAATTTAAAGCTTTGAATGCATTCAATTCAAAAATGTGATCAGAACACAAAAGCTTGATCCGCACAAAATTATCTTTGAAAAAATCTTTGTCTCATTTTTGTATTAACAACTGTAGGTCTTATAGTAACAATCAAACTCGATTAAAAACTTTTCCCCAGTGTACGTTTAAAAAATTATTTTCCTTTTAATAAAGGGATTTGCTCTTAAATAATTTTTCTTGAACTATCATTGTCCTTTCTTCATTGTATTTCTACAGCCGTTGCGTATTATGGTTTTTATGCCTGAAATATTGTGCGTTACACAATTATTTTGCAATTTTATCGACTCCCTTCTGCCAACGAACGCCATATTTTCTCTCCGATAAAGTGTAATACCTTCAAGCCAATGTTATTTCTATTTGCAAGGCTTTAAGATTTGGTATTTTGATTGATTATCACGATTGAATTCTGTGTTTCCAGCCCATTGTTTCTATCGCCTCAATGCAGCTGTTGCCCTTGTCGCTCCCGGTACAAGTTTATAAATTTATGAATATTAAATAAATTGGTTTGGATATTTCGGATGCTTTCACTGATTAGTCAGTTGGAATTGCTATCTCAGAATTGTTGGCGCTTGAAAAATTTCAATAAAGCGAGGAATGAAATTATATTTAATAATACAAATTATTAGGAAAATTCTAAGGTTTTTTTAAATTCTAACACACTACTTATTGACAACAATATTGCCGCAAGCGCTTAGAGTTTTATCAAGGACGCTTAAAAATATTTATATGATTTGTTTTTGTTTGTTTTTTTCTAAAAATTAAACTAATCATGTGTGAATTTGCACATCAATACACTTTATTTGTACTGAAGTTAGTTACCCCCTTTGTCATGGTCATAATTATCGCTAATCTGGTTTCTTATCGCTGTAAACAGAATACACAGAAATTATGCAAGTGTAAACTTGTTGTTATAAATAAACATTTACCTCGTTTTAAAATTAGCATGATGTGCCAAAAAACGTCACTTCTCACATACTTTTGAAGCTTATATAATATTGGTGAAATTGGGTTAAAAATAAAATAAAATAACAAGCATTTGCGTTAACAGTTACAGCAGCAATAACCTGAATAAGAATAATAACAAAGGAACTTCAATTCGAAAAAATCATGACTTGGATTATCGTAAAAGATACATGTGTGTTCGTATACACATACATAAAGGGTGTTTTTTTTAGAGGTATAGAGCTTCGAATTGAAATAAAACACAAGAAAATCGTTTTAATGTCCATCAATTTGGCAAGGATTATTGGAAGGATAATTTTATGCCATTAATGTTTAAATATGATTTCGGGCATGTGGCCGCCGCGGCTGGCTCGAATAAAGCCAATTCTACAGGTCCAATTTTGAACCACTTTTTCGAGCATATGGGGCCGTATGTCGGCAATAACGCCACGAATGTTGGCTTCCAAGTCCCCTAACGTTTCTGGTTTGTTGGCGTAGACGAGCGACTTCACATATCCCCAAAGAAAATAATCCAATGGTGTCAAATCACACGATCTTGGTGGCCAATTGACAGGTCCATTCCGCGAAATTATGCGCTCATCGAATGTTTCCTTCAATAAATCGATTGTGACGTACGCTGTGTGGCATATAGCGCCGTCTTGTTGGAACCACAACTCATCCACGTTCATGCCATCCAATTCGGGAACAAAATAGTCGGTTATCATGGCTCTATACCGGTCTCCATTAACGGTAACTGACTCTCCAGCATTATTTCGGAAGAAGTATGGCCCAATGGCTCCACCAGCCCATAGAGCACACCAAACAGTCAGTTTTTGTGGATGTAATGGCGTCTCAAGGGTCTCATGTGGATTCTCTTCACTCCAAATGCGGCAATTTTGTTTGTTGACGTAGCCATTCAACCAAGAATGAGCCTCATCACTGAACAAAATTTTGCGATGAAAATCAGCATCGAGATCAATCTCATTTTCGGCCCATACACCAAAATCACGACGCATTGCATGGTCTCGCGGCTTTAATTCTTGCACAAGCTGGATCTTGTAAGGTCGCAAGCCAAGATCTTTGCGCAAAATCTTCCATAAAGTTGATGGACAAAGCTCCAATTGCTGTGCACGGTGGCGAATCGATTCATTCGGGTCCTCTTCAACATTTTGCTCTACAGCGGCAATTGTTTCTTCGGTGCGCACTGTTCGACGTCTCTGCGGATGCGTATTATCACATATGTAGAGTAAACGTAGTGCGAAAACGATCCATGGTTAACCGAATTAATTGCTCTGATGGACGATTATGTCGACCATAAAATGGACGGAGCTTGCGGTAAACTTCGCGAACTGAACCATTATTTTCGAAATAAATTTGCACGATTTGCAAGCGTTGTTCTTTTGTCAACCTGTTCATGATGAAATGGCAAACCAAACTGAACATAAATGACATTAGAGTTGCCAGATTTGACCATAAAATGCCAGTTTTATCTCTATTCGAAAAACAAACCTCTAAAAAAAACACCCTTTACATATGTATGATTAATGATTTTAACAAATGATAATACAAACATTAAATGTTATAGGTCATCTACAAAACGATTTTAATTTGAATTGGAAAAATATTTCCAAAATCATTTACACCAAGGCCTCGATTTGCGTCACTCATTGGGACCGAAGAAAACGACGCAATTCGAAAACGATACTAATTTTTTTTTTTAAATTTTACCGCACTATAGTCAGTTTTTACAGTTCGAATATCAATTGAACTTTTAACCGCAGTAATCATCTGCCAAAACTTACTTTTCTACCTGAAAACTTGACTTGGAAAATCCTCTTTACACAAATTTAATTTACTAAAAAAAACACTTAAAAACTTAACGCACACCGAAAGTGTAACAACGCAATTCGAGGCTTAGGTATTCTTTCCTTAGAATGATGGAACTACTATGATATAAAGCTTCATTTGGCAATTTTAATGGCCCCCTAAGGCAAAAGCAACCGTAAAAAACTATCATTTCCTTTTTAAAATAAAATGACCAGCTCCTCAGAAAACCTCTCAGAAAGTACTACACTGAACCAAATTTCGTACATAAACACTGTGTATGGTTTTCATTATGAAAAGTACTTCAAACAATGTATTTTTACATAATAGCGTAAGTTTACGTACATTCAGTCAATGAAGTAATAAATAACATTCGTTTGCAATACAGTAATCCCTCGATCTGCGCGGTAGTTACGTTCTGAAAAAACTCTTGTATTCAATTTGGGAAATATGTTCCAAATCCTAGGTTTCTCATAAAAAAATTTAATTTTAAGTTAGTACATGGTTCAAATAAAGTCTTTATTCAGTGACCAGGTTTCATTTCTTATGCCGAGTACAAGTGTTTCCTCTGGTGTGCCACCAAACTGTCAGACATGCAAGAAAACTCACTGCCGTCATACCTGCAGAAGGAGTAAGTCTATAAGCCATCCGCCCTAGCAGTGGCAGCAATAGCTTCATCATAAGCGAATCCGGCACAAAAGATGTGGGTGCATTACTTACTTGGGCAGCGTAATAACACTGGATGGCGGTACCAATGAACGCATCCGTACTAGAATTAACAAAGGTACTTTCGCTCAACTTCGTAATGTCTGGAAGTCTTCGTGTCAACGAAATTAGAAATCTTCAACAACAATTGTGTTCACCGAATTCTAAGAAGTTAGTGGCCAAGGTTCATCTAAAATTCCGAACGTCAAACGGTGAAAACCGAAGTGGATTTGTGCACACATTGCGGAAATCACCAGCTGAAGTCCACCGGCAAACATTGTAGTGGAACCCTTTAAGGTAGCCAAACACGCGCCCGTCTTAAGTCATTGTGGAAACGGTTGCTACAATAGGAATTACATTAATCGAGGAAGTGTTAAAGATAATTGAAGGCACTAGCTACTGATCGAGCAAAATGATAGAGATTTCTGTAGATCCTAGGCTTCTTAGGGAGATGAAGGATACACCAGAACTGCTAAAATTAGTTTTAATTTTAACTTTAAGCAAATAAAGTTAGCTTTTGTGTAAGAAAGTCGGTGGTAAAACATACAAGCTATAAACGGTTGGTTAAAACTACCGAGAATGTTATGTTCATATTTGCATGGAACGTGGAATGATTTTATATTTCAGTGGCTACTGATAAATTGTGCTTTGTTTAAATGGCTCACAAAAATATTTAAGCATCAGACACATGGGCGCTGCTCCTTTTTCATCGCTCACTGAATTTTCTTTCTGCTCAAATAAATTTATTATATGAGCTTCCGAACCGCACCAAATGTCTTAATTGTTCATTCTGTCATCTGTCCACAATATTCAGTTCACAATTTGTCAAGTTTCATACAACAACGCATTTTTTCCGCTCGTAAAGATGTCGAATTTTGTGCCTGAAAACTCTCATTTGCGGGAAGCATTGATTTTCTGTTTCCATTTGAAGAAAAACGCTTCTGAATCGCATCGAATGCTTGTTGAAGCTTACGGCGAGCATGCTCTTGGTCGTACACAGTGCAATGAGTGGTTCAATAAATTTAAAAGTAGTGATTTTGATGTGATAAATGAGGACCGCGGCCGGCCACCGAAAAAGTTTGAAGACACCGAGTTGCAAACATTATTGGACGAAGATGATGGTCAAACGCAACAACAGCTCGCTGAACAACTTAATGTGACACAACAAACCGTTTCCTTGCGTTTGAAGGCCATGGGAAAGATTTTAAAGGTCGGTAGATGGGTGCCACATGAACTGACCGACAGGCAGCAAGAAAACCGAAAAACCACTTGTGAATTGCTGCTCGCCAGGCTAAACAGAAAAGGTTTTCTCCATCGAATCATCACTGGCGATGAAAAGTGGATTTATTTCAAAAATCATATTTGAGCCAACGACCCAAATCAACGCCAAGACCAAATCGCTTCGGCCGAAAGACAATGCTGTGTATTTTCTGGGATCAGCGTGGTGTTATTTGGTATGGGCTACTAAAACCAGGTGAAACAGTTACTGGTGCACGTTACCATCAACAATTGATCGCTTTGAACCGTGCTATACGTCAGAAGAGGCCCGAATTTCAACTTCGCCATGACAAAATTGTATTCCAAGATGACAACGCATCGCCACATCGAGCAGCGGTCAATAAAAACTTGGTAGAATCGTACAACTGGGAGCCCCTGCCCCACCCGCCGTACTCACCGGACCTGGCGCCATCCGATTACTAATTGTTTTTATCGATGGGACACGCACTCAACGATTCGCACTTCAATTCTTACGAGGAAGTGCAAAAATGGCTCAATGAATGGATAGCCTCAAAAAACAAAGAATTTTTTTGGCGAAGAATCCATAAATTGCCTGAAAGATGGAAAAGATGTGTAGCTAGCGAGGGGAATTACTTTGAAGATTAAATTTGGAACTATTTTCGAAAAATAAACGTGTTTTTTTGAATAAAAAATTACCGGTTTCATATTTGCTAAAGAAAATTTTTGCATCATTCAAAACAAACCCCTCAGCTGAATTCTTAACCGTCTTCCGTTTATTAAAATACGTTTTGTTCATTCCCAAGTTTAACTCAAACATTATCTGCTAATTGAAATATGAAATTTGTTCTGGAATTATATTTAGCAATTTATGACTTTATTCATTGATGTTTTTATTTTATTTTTTGCTTAACTTACAACCTAAATTACACTTGGTGATATATAATCACCATCTCATCACAGTATTTTGCTCGTTTCATCCCTTCAGTTATAATCAATACACAAAGTACTTGGTATAATAGTCCATGAAGAAGGTATAGTCGAAATGACCATAGTGTTCGAATTTTTCCGAAATAAGTCTCAAAAGTGTCTGGTAGATTTTGACATCCTTGAAAAACACATTGCTATCGAAGAAGCTGTACCTATCGATTGTGCGATCGAATGGATAGCCGAATGGCAAGTTATCGACGAAACGAACACCGGAACCAATACCGCATGAGTAAGGGTAATCATAGGTGGAGAATTGTTCATAATCAGCAACGTATGGGGTGACTATAAGGAACATTGGCATTGGCATACCCTTGACCCGACCGTAAGGCAAGATCAAACAGTGTGGTTCACTGATATCTAATGGGAAATCGTATTTGCCATCATAAGCCATCATCACAATTCAGTGTAATTAGATCGATCTTTAACGTTCCAGTAGAAGTCATTAGAGTTGCGTTCGATCAAGATTACCAGGAATTCATCGAGTTCCATGAATTTTCACGATTATCAGCAAGTGAAATAAAACGTGTGAATTCATCGAATTTGGGTCCAAGGAAAGCACGGATGACAAGCTTGTATGCCTTATTTGACTTAACTATAAAATCAAAGCTGAATGGTTTATGATTTAGGTGCATCTGACGAGCGAACAGGGTCTTGTCCCATACCCATTGGCCATCGACGGTAGTCATCTTATCGTTCAACAAGTTGGTGACATCAAAATCAACCAAATCGAAGTAAGTCACCACTTTATCAACATGAGCATCCTTGATTTCAACGCCTGGGAAGATAAGCTCTTCATGAGTGTATTGAGCTAAATCGAACTGGAAACGGTAGAACACTTCAGCGATCTTCTTGTAGAACATTGGATCACGCATAATAGTTTCAAAGTTCATTAACTCATTGTAGTCAACATCAGCAAAGTATATGTGTGAGAGCAAGTACCAGTATGTGAAGAAATGTTTGTCATGGACATCCATATTTCTTTGCAACATATTACCAATGTATTCAATGGATTCGGGTTCGCAAATCAATCATTGTGTCATCGAACATCTTGTAGTAGTCCAAATCGCTGGTGTCATAAATTCGTGTTAAAGTATTTTGAATGTTATCCAACATTTCAAAGTTACCGTAAGTTTGAACTTCCCACCAGTTCTTACGGTAGCTGAATCCAATACCATTGTATGAGATCAATTCGGGGTTGTAACCGTATTCGATTTCGCTGTACCATGAGAATTCAGGAATATCACCAAATCCATGAGACAAACGTTCCATTAAGTAACGAGATAGCAATTGTTGATCAACTTGAGGGTTAAAACTTTTTCCAGCCATCTGTGTTTCATTTATTCAATCAATAAATTGACAAAAAAAAAATAGAAACAAAAGGCTTAAAACTAACATACGAATATTTTGTTTGATATTTTGTAGTGGCAGCATGATTTTTTAAAAATTTGGCGCACCGATAACCCTTTGAATCCACCAGCATGGCTGAAATTGAGGGACCCACTCGACCCATTCTTTTTTTCCGTGAATCTTCTTTATTTTTGGGCTTATAGCTGGCTATTTTCTTCTTCAAAATCTTTCAAAGGTGTTCAATTGCATTAAGGTCCGGGGAATTCGAAACCTATTCTAATATAGAAACGTTGTTGTCCTATGACCATTTTTTTGGCTATTGCGTGTCGGGGTCATTATCAAATAAGGCAACGAAAAAAAACAAAATTGCCATTACAATATTGCACGTACGCCTTTTTGTTTGAAATCAACCACCCGATTTTGATTCACTTTTTCTACAATATTTTTTAACAATTGCGTCATAAAAATAAAAGTTTAGCTATCAAGTAGGCGCACAAAGATTTTTACTTAAGTGGACGCATGGGATCAGCATAGGTAGACCCCAAATAAAGGGTGTTTTTTTAGAGGTATAGAGCTTCGAATTGAAATAAAACACAAGAAAATCGTTTTAATGTCCATCAATTTGGCTTTATTGGAAGGATAATTTTATGCCATTAATGTTTAAATATGATTTCGGGCATGTGGCCGCCGCGGCTGGCTCGAATAAAGCCAATTCTACAGGTCCAATTTTGAACCACTTTTTCGAGCATATGGGGCCGTATGTCGGCAATAACGCCACGAATGTTGGCTTCCAAGTCCCCTAACGTTTCTGGTTTGTTGGCGTAGACGAGCGACTTCACATATCCCCAAAGAAAATAATCCAATGGTGTCAAATCACACGATCTTGGTGGCCAATTGACAGGTCCATTCCGCGAAATTATGCGCTCATCGAATGTTTCCTTCAATAAATCGATTGTGACGTGCGCTGTGTGGCATGTAGCGCCGTCTTGTTGGAACCACAACTCATCCACATTCATGCCATCCAATTCGGGAACAAAATAGTCGGTTATCATGGCTCTATACCGGTCTCCATTAACGGTAACTGACTCTCCAGCATTATTTCGGAAGAAGTATGGCCCAATGACTCCACCAGCCCATAGAGCACACCAAACAGTCAGTTTTTGTGGATGTAATGGCGTCTCAAGGGTCTCATGTGGATTCTCTTCACTCCAAATGCGGCAATTTTGCTTGTTGACGTAGCCATTCAACCAAAAATGAGCCTCATCACTGAACAAAATTTTGCGATGAAAATCAGCATCGAGATCAATCTCATTTTCGGCCCATACACCAAAATCACGACGCATTGCATGGTCTCGCGGCTTTAATTCTTGCACAAGCTGGATCTTGTAAGGTCGCAAGCCAAGATCTTTGCGCAAAATCTTCCATAAAGTTGATTGACAAAGCTCCAATTGCTGAGCACGGTGGCGAATCGATTCATTCGGGTCCTCTTCAACATTTTGCTCTACAGCGACAATTGTTTCTTCGGTGCGCACTGTTCGACGTCTCTGCGGATGCGTATTATCACATATGTAGAGTAAACGTAGTGCGAAAACGATCCATGGTTAACCGAATTAATTGCTCTGATGGACGATTATGTCGACCATAAAATGGACGGAGCTTGCGGTAAACTTCGCGAACTGAACCATTATTTTCGAAATAAATTTGCACGATTTGCAAGCGTTGTTCTTTTGTCAACCTGTTCATGATGAAATGGCAAACCAAATTGAACATAAATGACATTAGAGTTGCCAGATTTGACCATAAAATGCCAGTTTTATCTCTATTCGAAAAACAAACCTCTAAAAAAAACACCCTTTATATATGGTTAAGAGGTTATGAAATCAAATATTAAAAAAAGTTAATTACTATTAATAAAATTATCGGTTATAAATTCAAACAAAACATGTAATATTCTTTTTAAAAGTACATAAAAGTTTTCATTCACCTTATATCTTACAGTAAAAAACACTTCAAATCTATTTTTTCAAAAATTTTCTGACGGCATGCGCCCACTTAAGGGTTAACCTGAAAAATTCATTGCATCAACAATTGGCTGCCACATATGTATGTAGTCATGTTTTTGTACAAAGTGTTAAATTGCTCATTAAACACAGCACACTACACGTGACAGGTTGTGTTTAATGTGCAATTTAGTACAACAACAAGACTATATGTGAATAGCCTTAATGCTTTATTTTCTGAGTGTGAATCAAATTTCTTCCAATAATAAGTACAATAAGTAGATAGAATAAATGTTTAGGTTGGGTATAAAAATGAAATTGACTAGAGGTATAACTCATTTTGACAATATAAACCTTACTAACTAACTCGAAACTGACTATCATCTTCTGTGCTGAGCCGTCATACATAAAATTAATCTACAGAATTGTGGACTTACATTTCATTGCTGTTAGTTGCGGATACCAATCTGTCCATTCCCCTTTAGATAAAGGCAAAACTTTAAAATTAAAATCGAACTTTGTGTTTAGATGCTGGGTTTAAGCAAATCATACTGAATATGTATTGATTTTATACGGTTCTTTTACCTATGGGAGATAACAACAAAGAGATACCATGTGTACATAAAAACTCTTTATATTCAAATTACTAATAAAGAGTTTGTATGGTTTTTTTATTGCTTTTAAATTTTGTAGATACTTAAAGGAAACCCTTTTTCCCGTTTTATTATTATTTTCTTTTAGATATTCATGCTACAGCTTTCATCTTATGAGTGGTGAGTGTGTGTGTGTGTGTGTGCGTAGGTGTTTTAACGTTTATTTTCATAAAACGCATGTCATCTTTGTGTAATAATACGACTTAAATAACATATTCGACATGTTAAGGATGTGTGTGTGTTTATGTGTACATGTAATTGAAAATACACATACTTACGTATAGTCTGTTGTTCCTTTTAATGCCTGCAAGATTTTTACAAGCACTTTGCATACTCCAAAAACACGCATACAACCAAACACTTTGCCACTCTACTTCACTCCATCTCATGCAATATAGCAACACCAGCGCAATGTAACACATACATACTCGTATACATAATTGCTAAATGTTGTTGTTGATGTCAACGTCAACGTCATCATCATCATCATCAACATCAACATCACATTTGTTTGCGTTGATGTTACTGATGTTGTCGTCGTTGTTGCTGCTATTGTGTGTTGTTTCGTTTCTGTTTTTTTGTTGTTCTCATGACAACAAAAAAGTGCTGAAATAAGGTGTGTAACTTTATGTTCCGTTTGTTCGAGCACAAAATATATCACCAGACTTCCCCTTTTTCTACCCCCTAGTATAGGGTACATTTTCCATTTTAGCTGCAATCGAAAAAAGTTAAAAATCTGCGTTATCTAACAAAACCTCGACATCTTGTGGCATGTGTAATGCGTCTTAACCCTTCAAGGCTAAAACGTAATCCCACTTCAGGTTTTGAAAGAATTTCTTCGAATTTTTGTTTTTATTATTCCAATATATGATGCATTTCAATTAAATGGCATTCTCAAAAGTTTTTGCTTTTATTTTGGTCTATTAATCCTTTCGAAGAATTTTTTAAAAATTATTATACTTTTCGGGCGATATTTCAAACATTTCGAGTTTTTTTGGTGTAGAAACTCTTAGTGCAACCCCACGACTTTGTTGGTGAATCGGAACGGATAATAATTTATAATTATTTTAATGAGCTTTCTGTTTAGTACGGTGTGTCCATGCCAAAAAAAAGGTACGCTAAACAAAGAAAAATTAATAAAAACGAATTTTTGACTTACTCTGTTTCACTTTTTGCTTGGGTTCTAAAAAGATCTGCGCAAAAATTAGTAATTCCGATTAATCGACTTAAAAGTCACTGATGATTCTGTTTAGCAACGGACGATACTAGTTTGACTAGCCTAGCCATTTTTTTTCTTAATTTATCTGCACATACAGTTCTTAACAGGAAGCTCAGTAAAATAATTAGAAATCCAACGACGTTAAAGGCATCACCCAAACGAGAAATAATGCGACTTCAGAAACTTTTACGCAAAATAGCCAACATTGCACCCGATGTGTGGTAAGTTGTGTGTGTCGTCCTTTGAATCTTTGAATACGTGCCAAAAATAATCATATCGACATCTGCCATTCGCAGTTTATCGTGTTTGAAGAGGTGAGGTTCCAGGGCTCCGTCTGTCCAGAATGCGCTCCTAACAGGCACTGAAGATATTTATTGACTCATTTGCGGCAATTTCGCTTACTAACCATAAATTTTAAGTGAGCCTAATTCGAGAACGTTTTCTTCAAAAATTCGCCATCAACTTCCTGCAACTCTAGTAGCCTGTTTATATGTATTACTATAATACTTTTGGAATATTCAAGCTAAAATACGTTATTAAGCATTTGATATTTAAAAAAAAATTTATAAAACAAAAAATAAAAATCAATAAGACTTAAACATTTTTATTTTCGTTTATTTTGCTCATGTTCCTCAAATAAGGTGCTAAAGCGTCAGATTACTGCCTGTCTGAGTGTGTAAAAAATCCTTTCTTTTGCTTTGTGTTTTTCGTTTCTCTTTAACCCGTCCCTGTTTTGATTTTACTTCACATTCATTTCTCTAGGGAATGCTATTCTTCACCACTTTTCAATTGGTTAAGCACGTTTTTTCCATACACAGAATCATACCCAGCTGGAAATTAGCTGATGAGGCTTACATAGAAGTACATACAACATTTGCTTATAAAGAGTGGTCCGGTTCTGAGCAGACATACTCTATTTTTACGCTGAATCTAAATCTGACATTATATATTATCTGACCCCATTTATATCGTAAACTAGGTGATATATAAAGAAATTGATGCAAAAAATCGGAATGAAATCAGGGAAATAAACTTCGTAGAATTTGGTGATTAGCAAACACCGATAATCATGTAAATATTACCAGATAATTGTTGATACTCCTATATGTTTGCATCTGTTGTCGTGTCATGTTTGTTTAACCATTTTGAACGGTGTTAGCTAATGAGAAAACAAATTTTCTAAAAAAATAATGCACCGATTTTGTGTCTTTAAAGTTGTGTTTCAGAAAACTTTCAAGACGACATATCTGCAAAAGAGTTGCGGGTGTTGTGAAAACAAATTAAATGACCTTAAAACTACCATAAAAAGACAAAAGCTCTTCGCGATTAGTTTCTAACCACCGTAATATTTCATTCAATGAAGACACTAAAGCAGTGATTAAGAAAAATTAGTCCAAAAATTAAAAACACGATGGAAATGATTTTGTGTCAGTTTGGTTTTCTATGCATCTGGTAAAGACGAAAGGGAGTTTTGGTCATCTATTTGTAATGTATGCCTTAATTTGGAAAGTATTTTGTAGAGGAGAAAAAACAGATCAATTCCTTGGCAGAAAAATCTCTGTATGATAGTAAGATTTGACATCATATGTACATAAATATTTCACTGAAATTGGAACTCAATTTCTAAAAATTAATAAAACTTATTTGAACAATATTTTTTGTGTATAGAATACGTTATGATTTTATTTACATAATTTATTGTGTTTTTAAATAAATTTTAGTCAATGTTTTTTCTTTCTTTTTTACAGGTTGGTATAAATTCTTTTGCTGAAACATATTTGAAGAATTCATAAAAAAGTGAGTTTTTCAATACATCTGCACAATAATTTTTTCTTCGCTCTCACATGAAAGCCTTATATGTTGAAAATAATACTGTGAAAATTTTTGTTTCTGGAAAATAGGTAAGTTTTAGATGTCCAACTTCGACTCATAAACTTTTGCGAAATCCAATGGAAAATAGAAGAATATCGTTATTACTGTTTCATGTCGCGCAATTTCAGCGCCTGCAAAAAAGTGTAATATCAAATGAGTTAAAAAACAAAGATAAACAACAGAAACAATAATTTTTGCTATGCTTTGTTTCACTGTTTTTTGCTTGTGTTCTCAGCATATCTGTGTAAAACGGATACATATTAGATTTAGAAATTCTTACTAATCGGCTTAGAGGTCAATGATAATTCCATTTAGCAATGGATGAAACTAGCTTTGGACCTTTGTTTTATTGAACTTATCATTGTTTTGTGTCATTTTTTTTTTTGTGTGGACGCACACTGTACTGAACATTTGTAAGCTCAATAAAATTATTAGTAATAAAGTTTGTACCGGTACGATTCCATGACATCTATTGCAAATTCTCTCTTATTTTGCTTAAGTTCCTCAGTTTCAACAATGGAAATTAAACTTTTGAAGAGGAGAGAGAGAGGCTTTTTTTGTTCATTTGCCAAATAAAACTAAATAAGTACATGTGGACTAGAGATGGGCGCTTGTCGATTTTTTCAAACACGACACGCACGACTTTTTCAAATGTTAAAATTCAAAGGTCAAAAACACATTTTTGTTTTACGTTTACATGGTTATTAATATGTACTTATAAAGGGTGTTTTTTTTAGAGGTTTGTTTTTCGAATAGAGATAAAACTGGCATTTTATGGTCAAATCTAGCAACTCTTATGTCATTTATGTTCAGTTTGGTTTGCCATTTTATCATGAACAGGTTGACAAAAGAACAACGCTTGCAAATCGTGCAAATTTATTTCGAAAATAATGGTTCAGTTCGCGAAGTTTACCGCAAGCTCCGTCCATTTTATGGTCGACATAATCGTCCATCAGAGCAATTAATTCGGTTAACCATGGATCGTTTTCGCACTACGTTTACTCTATGTGATAATACGCATCCGCAGAGACGTCGAACAGTGCGCACCGAAGAAACAATTGCCACTGTAGAGCAAAATGTTGAAGAGGACCCGAATGAATCGATTCGCCACCGTGCACAGCAATTGGAGCTTTGTCCATCAACTTTATGGAAGATTTTGCGCAAAGATCTTGGCTTGCGACCTTACAAGATCCAGCTTGTGCAAGAATTAAAGCCGCGAGACCATGCAATGCGTCGTGATTTTGGTGTATGGGCCGAAAATGAGATTGATCTCGATGCTGATTTTCATCGCAAAATTTTGTTCAGTGATGAGGCTCATTTTTGGTTGAATGGCTACGTCAACAAGCAAAATTGCCGCATTTGGAGTGAAGAGAATCCACATGAGACCCTTGAGACGCCATTACATCCACAAAAACTGACTGTTTGGTGTGCTCTATGGGCTGGTGGAGTCATTGGGCCATACTTCTTCCGAAATAATGCTGGAGAGTCAGTTACCGTTAATGGAGACCGGTATAGAGCCATGATAACCGACTATTTTGTTCCCGAATTGGATGGCATGAATGTGGATGAGTTGTGGTTCCAACAAGACGGCGCTACATGCCACACAGCGCACGTCACAATCGATTTATTGAAGGAAACATTCGATGAGCGCATAATTTCGCGGAATGGACCTGTTAATTGGCCACCAAGATCGTGTGATTTGACACCATTGGATTATTTTCTTTGGGGATATGTGAAGTCGCTCGTCTACGCCAACAAACCAGAAACGTTAGGGGACTTGGAAGCCAACATTCGTGGCGTTATTGCCGACATACGGCCCCATATGCTCGAAAAAGTGGTTCAAAATTGGACCTGTAGAATTGGCTTTATTCGAGCCAGCCGCGGCGGCCACATGCCCGAAATCATATTTAAACATTAATGGCATAAAATTATCCTTCCAATAAAGCCAAATTGATGGACATTAAAACGATTTTCTTGTGTTTTATTTCAATTCGAAGCTCTAAACCTCTAAAAAAAACACCCTTTATATATATTTAAACATACATACATATTTTTGTTAAGAAAAATTAATTTGTCCAAACTTGCGCTCAATAATCTTTAGTGTATTTTTCGATTTTTAACCCTTCTGCGTGTGATGGGGTACCCATTTCATTTTCAAAACAAAGTTTTTTACGTTTGCATGTGCCCTGCAGTTCTGAAACTTTACGAGAACTCCTGACATGAGAAGTTTCATTTGATCAGTTCGAGAGATGCCATTATTTTGTACAGTTCGAGCCAAAAAATTTGAAATTTTCATACAATTTGTATAGGGGTAGCCAGGTATCCTTTCACCTGGGGAAAGGTTTTTTTTGTCACGAACAGTAGGTTTAAGGGCAAAATACACTACGCAAACAGTTTGTTTGTAGCGTTGACAAACTGTTTGTGTTTGACAAAATGTTTATTGTAGTGAATCGTGCTAGTCGTGCCAATTTGATCAAGACAAATCACGCACGAGCATGCACGAATTCAAATTTTCTAACACGTATTTAAATTATTGTTTGTGTCTTTACTTTAAAAATTTATGAAGTGCTTTTTCTTAAAAAAGTTTGTGAATTTGGCTAGCGAAGCATTTCGGGCTGATTATGAAGTCGATGAACAATGACGACATTAATTTCCTTGTGGGTTTATTTCCTACTGGGTAGATATTTACACGTCTACTTATGAGTGTGTGTGTAGATTTATGGGGGCGCTACCTATGCCAAAATTGACAAAACCCTCATCCCATTAAAGTACTTTATTTTTTGATGTACCCTCCATAAAACAAAATTTATGTGGCTCCACATTTCCACCCTTTGTTGCTACATTTTGGTAAGCTTTTGTTGAAGTGTTTTTGGTTTAAATTTTTTTTCGCCTGATGGTTAAAATGCATTTTTAACTGTTTCTATTATTTGACATTTTTGCGTAGGTGGTTATCCAATGTTTATGCTTGTTAAGTCATAACATATTTGTGAAAATTTGATGTATTTATTTTTTCACTAATCTTTTTTTCCGCATTGCTAAACAATTCATTTTGGCATTTTAATACTTTTCAAATAAAATCAATATTGTCTTTTGCCTATATGTTTTTTTTTAATCTTCTTTCAATGTAACAACTTTGAAATATGTAAAAATTTTAACTTTGCGGACGCTTTTCCACGAAAATTTTGATAACGTCATTCTTGACATTACATAAAAGAAAGGATTCATCCTTTTAAAAATGTAATTTATTGTTTCAATCACTGTCTTAAATCACAATACAAGGCAGTTTCACTAAATGTTAAAGGAAGGGCTAAGCAAGTCGTAGTTGTCCTGTACCAGTATAAGGCCTACCTACACAGATACATATCAATGTAATTGAGTCATGCCCTTTCGTATTTCGCAGCGTACACGTCGAGTATACATATACGCAGCCTCTGCTTGCGTTTTGCTGCAGTTGCCCGCGGGAAGCAGAGCGCCTTACACTGCATATACCTATGTAAAACTGTTGGCTATAGATAATGTGACTGATGTCAAAATTGTGGTATTTTGGCCTGCTTCATATAAATTCACTTATTACAATCAATTACAAAATTAACAAGGGACCGTGTCCATAAGCATTAGTGGTGCTCTCAGGACTAAACATACAGATGCTTTGGAAGTTCTCTTTCATTTCGTTCCTTTTGATCTATTAGGTAAGCTGATACCAATTTGTTTCACTTAAAGCCCATAACTGCGGGCAAATATTTATTAAAACTTCAGAGTTTCAAAGATCTTTTTGGCCTGAAACGTTTCAGATAGTATGACACACTTATCGACCTGTGCAACCACTCATGTACATTATACATTCATAATAAATAATAATATTCATGTACATTATATATTCCAAATACTATTAACTTGCATTTGTCATGAGTTTATGTTAGTATTGGTGTATATGTATTTGACTTGGAAAGAATTTTGTGAAATCTCAAAATAGTGGATATTTTGAGTTATTGGTTGCAATCGCTTAACTTAGTTGGAGATTTGAATATCTTATGCATTCTAATTTCTGGACCATTAGCTATAAAATTTGCTTCGCAATTTTCTGCAAAATTTTGGTCTATAAATTTTCCGCAAATGTGAATTATTATTTTCTTTAAAGATGCTGATTGGTTTTTTTTTGGAATCGTGATTCACATTGGTAGGGAAGAAAAAATTCATAACTGATTTTTAAGCTTAAAGCAATGACCAAAATATTAATAAATCACACAAATCGACCTTGCGCGACCTCTAAATATTATTCGATTTCGCCCCGTAAAGTGGCATTCTGAAATCAGCTATACCTTAAAGGTACCGCTACGGTTGGAATTTAAATAAAATTTTTTTCGGACCAATCTGCTGTATACCTCACATTATTTTTGTTATTCATAACAAAAGTTTTTTCCTGTTAATGCATGTAGGACATTTAATTAAATCCTTGAAAAAATAATATCCCTTTCTTGTTACACCTGTAAAACAAAACAAAAAACAAATTATTTTTCCCATCATGGCTACATAATAAAATTTACATTATAAATATTAATTATCTCAACACACATGCATTTCCACATACATACCTACATGCTTACGAGGACAGACTTACGCACAGTTACAAACGCCCGCCGGCTTTATGTTTTCACAGTTTAATAACAATTACGAATATTCTCCTTAATAATAATTGCCAATTGTATGCATACTATGATATTGTTATGTCAGTCAGTATGTGTCATTAAGTTGGCATGGCGTTGTGTCATTAAGTTGGCATGGCGTTGTGTCATTCAGTGTGCACGCGTGTGTGTGTGTGTGTGTGTGTGTGTGTGTAACAGTGATGCGCGTCGCCCTTACCATCCACTTAATCTTAATTTTGTGCCGAGTAAGTAAGAAGTAATTATTCACAAATGTCATCTATCCACCCTTTTAATAATCACTAACACCGGAAATCTCCAAACATGCTGACCTATTAAAATTATTATTTTCATCTATTGTACTCCACTTAGCGTTTGTGTTTATGTGTGCGTTTGTCTAAATAAAGGTGAACCTTAGTTTTTTTTAAATGCAAATGGTCCAGTGATATGATACTCTTAGTTCATCGATTTTGTCAAGCGCTATCAAGTTTTGTTTTACTCTTACAACGATCGCCAAAAAATCAAAATATCAAAGTGACTAAGTGACGAAAAGAAACTCAAGTAATCACTGACATTTTTTTTTGGTTTATTTTGTTAACAATTTGCCATAACTGGTGATTACTTTGGTATTTGTATATTTTGTGACAAATTTTTTGGATAAGTTCCACCTTGTACTTGTTTCAATGGTACACTTAACATCTTGCAAATTGCTGAAGTTGCTTTAGAAAATATATGTGGTCTGCCTAATAACTGAAGTTGGCTGGCTACAAAATACATAACGCAATGCAGCATAACGAAACGTTGGATGAAACCAACAGCAACAAAAACAACATTCGTATGAAATTCCCAAACAAAACATTAAATTCTCAAAAGTTAGCCTCAGTTCGATGCTACAAATGAAATTCATTCACATGATTAAATGAATTGTGTAATGGCAAGAAAGCTCCCTCTCCAATGGGTAGTTTTTGGCAGTTGGTGTTCATTTTCAGGGTTACGGATTATGACCACTTTTTGAGAGCAATTTGTTTAGAAATTTTAATTTTACTCATGCTGTGAACTCTGTTTTCTTTAATCCTTTGGGTAAAGGTTTAATTTTAAAATTTAAAATAGGGAAACTGGAAATTAGTTGCACACGTTGTTGTATACTGTTGAATTATTATTATTTACATTTGCGACTTAACCTGTGTATAAACCTTAAGTTTCCTTTATTTAATACAAATTTAATTATTAATAGCTATTGACATAAGTTTGGCTTATGTTCTGATTGTTATTTTGATTGCTCAAACTGAAAAAAATAAAAAACATTTTTATGTTTGAAAATAACCCGTTCCCACCGGATCACCAGATCAGAATCGTCTATCAAAATATGAAGAAACTGTTGATATGCCAAAACTTCTAACAAAATATCGATTATATATCCCTTTGCAAAAGTACGAATCAAAGTTATTTGAGTTTTTTTTTCAGTTTATAATTAGAAGATTTTGAATGCAAATTGTTCTGTGTCATTTTCGAAATCTTAAAGTTCTTCCAAAAATGTAAGCAGCTTCCTATTAACTAGAATCCGGATAAGGACTCAGTTATGAGCGTCAATTCTGAAACGCGGATTCCGAAAAAAAGATACTTATACTTCTTTGTTCTGTTCAAAGAGATACTTCTTTGTTCCGTTCAAAAAGATATTTCTTTGTTCTGTTCAAGGAGCATAAATCATCAAAAAGGCTTTCCAAATATCGGTGTTATAAGAGAAAAATCTCAACTATTTCTGAACGATTTCGAACACTCAAAACTCATATTGTTTTACGCGTTTTTAGAGCGAAAATCTTTCCAAAATATTTCAAAGTCAAAACATTTTGCGAGTACCACTGAATTTATATAAATATCAAAGGATTAAAAGTAGTCATTAAAAAGATTTCAGAGAGCTTCTGCAAACTCCTAAAAGATTTCGTGATTCTTTCTAATCGAAAATGTTATAAAAACCAATAATTATTTGGAAAAAAATCCACTAGTGAATGAAAACATTTCCAGATATAAAGAGGAAACATTCCAAGGAATGTAGAAAGCATTCCCTTCCGTTGGACACTCCATTAATTTTTTACTAACGATGTCATTAGAGGGAATCATTCCTCACCACTGTCTTAAAAAGGAACGTGGAAAAAAATCTAACAAGAAAAGTGTGCTCCATTGTCTCACAACAAGCAAACGTTTCTACATGCATTCTTAAGATAGCGGTTTGGAAACAACATCAATTCTAATCTTTCCATAAGCTTCCCAAAGACACATTGAGGAATGTTTCCCAATCACTTCCATATGGAAGTCCAATTTTCCTTGAGGGTATTTTTTTACACATACAGCAATGCAATGTGCTTTTACTCTCTTTGTGTAAAGTCTTCTCGTTATTTACCCCGTTTGTTTAATTGTATCGGAACCGTTCTAGGCTTCTTGAAAGCAGGACCAACTTCTTTTTCTTCGTTGCAAGTACGATTTGGTGATGATTTTGATAGCGTTGTCAGAAGTAAAAGAGAGATGAATTTCATTGATTTCTGGTTCTGTTAGGTATTTGGTTTTTGTCCAATGCAAAGTCCAAGTTCATGAAAAAAGGTAGCTGATTCGGATCTATTGTTGAGTAGATTACGAATTCATTGAACGCTGAAATGTGAATCTCAAAAACAAATGCTTTGAACAATTGTACAAATGATTTTCTTTTTGCTAATAACTAAAACCAAAGCAGTATTTTCGGTGAAGGCGAATGCAGATTGGAATATTGACTGGTTTTTCTCGATAAAGTGTCGAAGCTCTTATTGCGATTGTAACATTTTGCACAAGAGTACGGTCGACTAGAACACCAAGTATGACAATGAAAACAAAATCAAATACATGATAAAAACGGTGTTACGTTAAGGAACCACTGGCCTTGCACTCCAAACGGAGTTGTCTTTTGGAACAAAAGATGAGTCTAGATTCAATCCGCCTCGTATTTCTACTTTGCCACTATCATTTTAACCACCATCATCATCGGTAACAAAAGATTCACTTGCATTTTCTTCGGGAAAATATTCGTCACCGCTACCAGCTGAGAAATCATGACTCGTTTCATCCAGCAAATCTGTAATTTCACTTCTATCTAATTGGGCTCTGAGTGAGCACTTAGTAGAGATTCTTGTTTCTAGATCCCTAGGATCCCGAAACTCAAGATGGTCGAAATGGTTGATAAGCCAATGTGCGGTTGTGTCTTTTGGCGGGACTTTACACTAAGAATGTAATAAGTCGGTGATGAGCTAAATATCGTATGCAACCTAAACAGTGAGGCTGTGTAACGAGCCGAAGTCGTTCGGACAAACTTGAAACTCACGAGCTTTTCACGAAGCCTTAGCAATGGTTTCAGTTGTTTAACTCGACTCAACTCAGTTCGTTTAGTTCAATGTGTTCGCTCACATCTCGTTATTTTATCGATGCGATTTCACTATAATACACACATAATGCACGCAATATACAAATACGCAGTCCAATATCACAACCGAATTAATCTGCAATCAACAGCAAACCTCATGCAACGATTAAAACGCACGAACGACCGAATCGCGAAAAAAGTCCCAAACTCGAAAAGAAACTTCGGGACAACTATCGATAAACTCTGACACTACATGTTTTCATTCATAACATACCTACTGATAAAGTAACGAAAACACAATATTCGAGATATTTGAAATGAAAAAAAAATTTCCTCGAAAACATCGGTGTACTGCTAAGGCCATTTTTCGTGAAAATCTGTGATTTCAAATATTTTACAATTGCCGTAATATTAATTATTCTCAGCAACCTTGAGATAGAAATTACAGCAAACATAGCGATGGAAAATATATCACAGCTTCAGGCACTGCACTCTTTCTTCAGCAGCCCAACGGCTTAGCAAACCAAAAAAAACATATAAATTTGAGCCATATATTTTCTATTTTGTATACAGTTGGGAAGAGAATCGCAGGCTGCAGAAGTGAATTAAACTTCGGTCCGGAAAATTATTGTCAACTATTCAAGATGATCATGCCATATTTCTGTAAGCGCTCGTGTTACTTTGATGTGGTTGGGGATTATGAAAGTAACATAATGGGCATTACTTACTTTTTGCATTTATCCAAAATTTCACTTATATAGCTCAATTGTAGAAAAATCTTGTTGCCTTTAATCATAATAGATTTCGCACCAAAAAATATGCAGAGCATCCTTAAAATCTTGCTAAAATTCTTCTTTGAAATATAAGTGAATGGCTTTTAG
This sequence comes from Meiosimyza decipiens, assembly GCA_963680825.1. NCBI lineage: Eukaryota > Metazoa > Arthropoda > Insecta > Diptera > Lauxaniidae > Meiosimyza > Meiosimyza decipiens. Next base: position 65,376,103 of record OY804258.1, on the reverse strand, counting down.
TCCGACATCATTGTATCGAAATATGAATTGATGTCAATTACTTACTTTGCTTTATTTAAACTTATTGATTTTGTTAGTACTTTAAACCCTTTAAACAAACTATTGAGCATAAACCTTTAAGCCTAATACATGCGCACGCATATCTATTTTTGGTTACTAAATCTTCCCTAGAAAAAACATGCAAAAACCTTCATAAACGTACGTATATAAGGGGCATTCCAAGCCGAACCTGAAGCCAATTCGCTTTTGCATCTCTGTTTTTTAATTTTATTTCTTTTAGTACTGTTTGAGAGTATTCTTCATATGATTTTTTTGGTTAATTTTCTTATATCAATCTATTTAAGCGATATGAATTTATTTGAAATTGTCTTTTTTTTAAATGTTTTTTACTCCGCGAATAATCAGCCAATTTTTCGATTTTTCACGTAATTTTCATACATAACATTTAAAACTCGAAAAGAAAATGATTCCAATCGTTGGCACAATATCTGACTAGACTTAGAATTTGGTAAATAAATAATAATTTTTTTACCACGAAACGAACATTTTGTACAAAAAAAAATGCTGATATGAAAACAAACCTTAGTTTCCAAAAATGTATATCTTGTAAATAGCTTGATGGTTGAGAATACTCTCCTAATAAAAGAAAAAAAGATGTATAGATACAAAAGCAAAATGATGTCCCATTTGGTGTGGAATGCCACATATACAGATACGCCTGCAAAACACTTTTGTACGTACGTATTTTGTGATATAACTTACTGGCATCAGCATGAGGAACACATCAACCAACCAACTCATCTACATAATCTATCGAGGACCCAATTCGATAGCTTACGGCTTAAGGCCAGCTTTAAGCATTATTTTGTCTTTATATACGATATCTATATTTTTTCAAACCTTTAGAAAACAAGTGACAACGAAACAAAGCATCATGTGTGAAAATAAGTGATAAAGAATGTCCTTAAAATGAGTCCTCCTTCTATTATTATTATTTTTCAAAATAAAATAACAAAAAAGAAATTGTTCTTGCCTTGCAAAACTTGGTTTATTGTTTTGTTATTTCTAATATGAATATGACAAAAGCAAGGAGGGGAGGAAGGGTGTTTGTAGTAAGTTGCTGCTACTGCTTTTGATATCAGAACGTGCCAAGTTATTAAAAAATTGTGATTTTATTTGCCTACAAGTAAAATATTTTGATTATAAATATTTGTGCATTGCATTTGCTATTTTTTTGAATCATAGAGTGTTGCATTTTCATATTTTACTTTGAATATTTTTCTTTTGGAAAATAAGTTTTATACTTTTTATTGAACCTTTTGACATTAAATGACCTACATAGAGCATGAAATCTTTTGTTTTTGTTAAAATGCACTTTGACGCGACTAAAAAATTGTTTATAATTAAAAATTTTTTTTCTTCTATTAACTGACTTTCGGCGAAGGATTAAAAAATAGCCTTTGATTGAGAGAACTCGCAAATTCAATCTGAAAAACTTACTTAATTCCTTTTCTGGAGTCAAAGAACTTATGACATTGATCTGAGTTTAACCCATTACTTTTCTGTCCATGAAATCGCTAATGTAAAAAAAGCGTATACTCCTTTTTAATTGAACTATTAGACGATTGAACTTAATAATGTAAGACTCTTGGTGATAGAAAAACCTCAGCTATGTTCAATTTTTTACTTTTAGAGAAAACTATAGGGTGATTTATTTAGAAGTGTTCTTTTGAAAAATAAAAATAAATCAAAAATTAATTTTATCGGGCTGTCTTTATTATCAATCAAAAGAATTATTCCTAAACTGCGGCTAACATGGTCCATTCTGACGCGTTCGAGTATTTCAAGTGTTATTTGGCGAATCACGCGAATATCCATTATACTGTGAACTTTACGTAGCCCCAAAGGAAATATCTAGAGGTTTAATATCATATGATCTTGGCGGCCAATTCACCGACCCGAATAGTGAAATTAACTGTTCATCGTATTGTTTTAGCAATAAAACCATGGTTTCACGGGCTGTGTGGCATGTAACGCCGTCTTGTTAAACCCATGATCATGGGCTTCAAGTTTAAGCAGCAAATATTTCGTTATTATAGCGCGACAACGGACGCCATCCACAGTTACAATCCGACTGCCCTCATTTTTCAAGAAATACGCACCGCCTATAAACCACACCATACTGCTGTTTTTGTATGGAAAAATATATTTATAAAGATTTGATTTCAATTTTTTCGACAGCGAAAAAAATGTTTGTTTGTGTCGGTTGTTAGACGTTTGCTTTGGACTCAGAATACAAGGGTTTGAATCCTGGAACAGATTATTTAGATTTTATTTAAAAAAAATAATTTGAATGACACAACTTATTCGACTGAGATTTGAACCTACTTAATTTCTAGAATAGTGTGAATGCGACATTGTTCCTTAGCCAGCTCGGCTACAAAATGTTTATGTTTCATTAACGAAAATTAAATTTTTGTCCTCCTGAATAGAATTCAGAGTTCACCACACCGCGCTGATCAAAGAAAACTCAGTTCTGAATACTTTTTACTTTTGGAATGGTCAAAAGTGTTTGGTTTTAATGGTGGTTTGGATAAAAATTTCCTCCCGATTGTGGAAGTTTCCTTAGTATTAATGTTCAGTCGAAAAATTTATTAGTCGAAAAATTTATTTTTATTTATGTCTTTGATTTTTATGTAACTTAGTATCAGAATGTCAAGACAGTCTTCTTATTTATAATATAATCAATTTCCATCATAAATGCAGTGTGCAATAAAAATATTATTCCCATTTCAAAAGAATAATTTTGCAATATATTCGAGTGTCACTATACTTTGTGCGTTTTTCAAGAGCAAAGGATGCATTTTGTATGTCAAAGAATAATTGCTGCAAGTCAGCGTTTACACAGAGAAATTCTGTGATAGAATTTCTTGTCTATTCTCTTTTTGTTTTGCATTTGCGACAAACGACAAGTTTTTTACTTCGTCTCTTGTATTTTCCCCTCTTGCTTACAAGCAAGAAGAATTTTTGGAAAGAATTTGGGTGTGTAAACGCCGAGTAAATGATTTTTTTAGTTTTTTTTTTTTTTTTGACCAAATTACACATTTTAAATCCTTTAAGTTCTAAAAAACGCACTGAGTATAGCAAAATTCACATGTACTGCTTAATTAACTAATATTCAAAAATAAAAGATAAGATTTTTTTAAGTTTTGTACCACAAAAAGTCTAACATGTTGTGCATTTCTCGATCAAAAAGCCTTCAAAAGGCTGAGAAAAAAAATTGCATAGAAGTAATTGAGCAGCTGAAAAACTTATTTTATATGTCAAATATTTTGAAGAATCAAAGCTTCATCAGATTCTTATTTATGCGCGACTTTAAAATCGTTTACAAGATGTTCAAATTCAAAGTCATTGGATATTCTTAGAGTTTGGCAGAGGAAATAGCTGCAGCACGTAGTTGAGCTGTAGCAGAGGAAACCATCTGGTTCAATAAGGTGAATTATTTCTTTTTTTTTTTAAATGGAATGATATTTCCTCGTACACTATAAAGTGGTTAGGGAAGGCGTGGCAAAGCAGTGCAAAGGGTATATTTATCCTTGCATTACAACGCCATCTAATTGTATTTATAAGGAATTTGTGCTTGAGTAGTGCTCATGTAACTGCCAAGTTATAGCGACATTTCGACCTGCTGTTGTTCAGAGAAATGAGTGTGGTCGATGTAAAATTCGAGGATTTTCGACGTAATAAAATTCATTCCATACGAATTATTTAAAAAAGGCAAAGTATCACGATTCATTTCTGTAGAAAATGATTTGTTAATGTTGATAAGTTTTTGTTTCATGCGTCTGTTTGCTTACATAAGTGATGGTGGCAGAGTGGTAGGGGCAAAGCGGTATTGTTCAGTACTTGGTTCTGCCATTTTATTCAGTTTTCAGGAGTTTCGAAAAAGAGAAAAATTCTAATACTTTTCGACGGCCATTCATCACACACAAAAAATATGATTTTCATCCCTAGAAAATTTTTAAGTCAAACGTATACATAATTATCATTTTTTATGCATTGTACGTCATATACTACCCCACCCGAGGGGCAACGCGGTAAAAACGTGCTGATTTCTTGCATCGCAATAATAAACATCATGATGAAAAAATCATGAGCCTAACATAACCTTTATAAATTCAATATAGATCGAACTAATGGCCTACATTTTTAATTGTGCGAAAAAAATATCTTTTTTGTTGAAAACTTGGTAGGAATACCACTATGCCCCGCCTTCCCCTATGTATATTAGGATGTGTCGAAATTTTTTTTATCCGCTGCGTCTTAAAATCTCAGATATCGTCATACTGAACATCACTATGTAGTTAAAAAAAAAATTTATAAGCGACCATAGAAGGAAGCGCGAGTGCCCCAAAATTGCTAATTTTCAGTACTTTTTTTCATATAATCGATACTGGCACATCGTATCTGTGCGATAGATCTGGCTCATATCTTTAGTTTTGATGCCCACATACATACCCTTTCGATAAACCATATTGAAGGTAGTCCAATATTGGGGTAATCGTTGTTAAGAATAACAATGTCTAAGATTTTAAGACCCATCGGTTTGCTTTTTCTGAAAATTAACATTTTTTTAATATGTAAATTACACAATTTATATATGTCAAATAAATTCGAGTTTCTCCTAATGCCGTGATATTTGCAAAAAAGATGCATGATTTGGCTTCATTCTTCTGCAACATTTACTCTTCTTTTATCATCTAAACACTTATAATGGTGGTCACGTCTCCGGTTGTTTGGGTTAGTTGTTAGATTTTTTTATGGATGCTTAATAGCATGAAGCAACTTTCCATTGCTCTCGTTCGGCCTTTATTGTTGCTCTTGAATTTTCTTTGTAAAGCATTATTTAGACTATGTATTTAGTTTGTTAAGAGATTTCTGTGCTACATCATGCTGTAAGCTATCCATTGTACTTACAACAAATGTACCAATTTTTCTGTTTTATTTAGCACATGCAGCACTCACAACATAATAACTTTGAAAGATGACGAGTCCATGCAAGAGTAGAATTTTGTAAAATTTATGCCAAATACATTTGGATTGTTTTACGCTTTGTTTGCTTCTTTTTCCCTTGTGTTTTATTTTGTTTTCGTAATAATTTTCAAGACATAACAACCTTACAACTCGTCTGCACATTATTCAAACAATGTAAAGTCGGCCAAACTTTGCGCTGAAATGTTGCACCACCAACTTAAACACTGATTAAAAGTAAAATTGCTGGTGCTTTTTTTTCCAGTTTTTCATGCAACGTTGTTTCTCCATTTTAAAAGCCTCAACGACGCTTAAATTATTTTATTGCACTTGGTTTATTGTAACCTCCTTCCTTCCATGCATACGTCTACTGGTGCTGTAATATAGCATCATCTTCATCATCACCGTCATCCAAAACGGCTGGCGGTTTCATTATGATCCCCAACTCGCTTTAATCTTATGTGCAATATGTGTACTTACGACGTTTTCGTGTGCTAACGCCATTTTTATTTCTTTATTTTCTATGCTGTGCAGCGTTTGATGCTGATTCTGTGTGTGCCAGTGTTGGCATATCACCAGGATCTTTAGAGTTGCGACGATCACACGTCGTAAACTAACGCAAAAGTCACAAACCTCGCAATTTCCCGAAAAACTTCGTTTTCACAACGTCGTACAAGCAAAAATTATTTGGATTATTGGAAAAAAAATTAAGAATGTGTCGTTGTGCTATTTTAATGTAAGACAAAAATTTATGAATAAAATAATTTTTCTCAGTTTGAACATCGAATTCGTCCTTGTCACAAACTCAATTTTGTCACAAAGTTTGGAAGGCTTACGACAATTGCAAGCTACGGTCGTAAACGTCGTAAAAGTCACAAATTTCAAACTTCATTTGTGTCATGCCAACACTGGTGTGTACCTCTTTCCAAGTGCCTTATAAATTCACGCTTTTATAAGTTGCTCATAGCCCAGTAATAAGGGTGACTTATAATTTTTTAAATTCATCAGAAGTTATTTTTAATGCATTGTATCCCTGTGACTTTGTGATGCCCGTGCGTTCAAAAATTTAAGTTTTAATTTTCGGAATATCTGCAAGTTATCTAGATATTCAAAAGATTGCTGATGTTAATAATATATGTTTTTATTGAAGTTTTATTCTTGGCAGAAAATATTTTCCTACTGTAGAAGCAGTTGTTTTGTAAGCGCTTTCATGAAGAACAGCTTTCGCTATATAAAATTGAATGCAAAATGTACTTCTCCCTTAATGCGTTTCCAGAATATTTATACGATTACTATATACAAGTGTGGATCTTCGTATATTCGTAAGTCTTCGGAGTAGGTCACAAGCGCTATACGGTGTGGTCCATAATAGGGGTGTGGCGGTTGCTACACAATCACTTAAATTACTATAACTTGGCTCTTATGGCAGCTATAGCTGTCAAATTTATTTGTGTTGGGCAACGGGAAAAAACATGAAATTTTTATCCTTGAACTAATTTTTTCACATGAAATCCTGATATATATTGATTGAATACTGCGATGGGCAAAATACGTAAAATGAGCCATTTATAGCTCATAATAACATATACGTCGTTTTTCTTAAGAAAAATAACCAAAACAACTCACCACTGCAGCGCATATTTTTATGGTTGTGGATTTCTATTATACGAGGGATACACAGCATTTGTATTATTGTTATTGGTGCATCATTCAGAAAAAAAGACAAAAAAAACAAAGTGAAGGAACAAGGAAACAACAATACGCACATTGCGGAGAGCTTTTCTCGTTTTGTTTGATCAGTGTACTTTTATTTCAACACTCATGTTATTCTTCTTTAGCTCTTGGATTTGTTGTAATTGTTGCTTCTGTTGTAAGTGGTTCTTGCTTCCAAAAGTTTGCCCATCTATGGTTTAATATCATCAGCTAAGATATCGTTTTAGGCGGTCGGTATAATAAATCCGTATAAAAATTTTACAAAATATAAATTAATGCTTGGTATGATGAAAATTAAATAAAAACTGTGTTACGACACCAATATGTTAAAAACTTAAAAGTTGGGTCTTTTTTATGATTTGTGTATTTGATGAGATGTGTGATTTGATGTCTTTAAATTTTTAAGAAATGTTTGGTTGTTGCTAAAATGATTTTTTTTAAATTCCTAAGAATCGGTTGAAGTTTTGAAATTGGAAACGGTCATTTCTGATTCAAAAATTGAGGTATTTCGTAACCACCCAAAGAAACTGAACTTCCAACTCTGTATTTTATTTTTGTGGGGCAGCGCGTAAATGATTTTACAAAAGATCTAATCGAACCTCCTATAGCAGCACACATTATGTGTTGATATTATCATCATAGCGTTAACCACGACGGCAGCAGTAGTGTCTAAGTGTGCGCCAAAATTTCGGTTTTAAAACTTCTTAGGATAAGACATTTTATTAATGACACCTCTTAATAATACTTAGCGTGAGTGGGGTTTGATAACTGGAGTATTAAAGAAGTGAGAGTAAGATTTTGAGAGTAATAAGAGAGAGGCTTGGAAAAACTCTAATAGGGAACAAATATAATGGAATTTCATCAGAACCATTGATATGGTGATTAGTACAAAATTTTAAAATGGTACTCTCAGTGACTTTTTTTTTGTACTTTTGTCTGTCAACTTGATATTATTCGTAAGAAAGTTTCACTTCTAGAATTTTTGTAAACTAAATGTTCCTCACTGTGTAAAACCTCAAAAGTAATTTTATGTCTGTCTGTATGTGTTCAGTCTGATGCTCTGTGTGCATCGCGTGAAATCGCAAATTGCGGATGTGAGATTCTTCTTGTTTTTGCAATGCAATGGAGAGATTTCAGTTCAAATGCATTTAAAAGTGGCGCGTCGGCAGCCTCGTCATCATTATCAACTGCAGCAACAACGGTAGTAACAGCAACAGCAGCCAGTGGAGCAGCTCCCGCAGAAAATCCGTTATCTATCACACATTTTTACGCCGTCATGCATTTGGATTTGCGTCTTTACCTTGCCCCCTTCCCAACACCAATACTCGTTCTGTTATTTTGTCTGATGGTTTTTTTTATGTTTTCTTTTCTGCTTCCTTGTATTCTTCATTAGTTAATTTTTTTATTTTTCTGCATTTAAGTTAAAATTGCATTGTTTTTTTTTTATTAGTGTAATGTATCTTTACGAAATTTTTTATCTTTTTTTTTGCCCATTGCCGCCAATGTGAGCTAAAAATGTGTTTCAACATCGCTGCTGCGGTTTGGTTTTGAAAAAACATAAAAAACAAAATGGAAAAAATCCACTTTTCAATTGAAATCTCTTTGTTTTTGAAATTTTCTCATCATTTGTTTGGTGTCGTTTGTTAAACTTCATATCTTGCACAGTGGTACTGATTTGTGTTTGGCCGATTTTCTTTGTATTGTTTTTTCTTAAAATAACCTATGTTTACTTGATCAATAACTATTTTTTTTTTCTTTACGGAATCTAAAAACTAAATACGCAAAATAATGCTGAAAAAATGTGATTTAAACACCATTTTCTACATAATGTTACCCCGAAAAAAATTGGTTGGCAAGGAAAAACCAGCAAATGCTTTCTTTTGCATTAATAAAAATTGTTTTTATTCAATATTTAGGTAAACACTCATATCTCAAAAACTGTTGTATTAATATAAAATTTTTAGGACCAATATTATAGCATACTGAATTACGTTTCATTTGCCATCAATATTTTGAAAATCAATTCAGGTGAAAAGCTTCGCAATATGTTTAGTTTGGGTGGTTGATCTAGCTGCCTTTAACTCAGGTTTTTTGCTGTGAGAGATGAATTTTGTGGGCAATAGGTGCGCACAAAATCACTCGTTCCGTACGAAATATTATGCAAAAAATAAGAGAAATAAAATACCAAATAAGTTGGTTTGGTTAAATTTTTTATTGATTTTAAACTCCTTACCGCCAAAATATGTTCGACTCGTTCGTCTGCTGAAAAACTGAATCTGCATTCAAGCGAAAAATGTTCGGTAAGCCGAACCAGCGAAAAAATCACAAAGTCAATCGTATTCAGCGATAATGTATCTGTACACTATCACTGAATACACTTGACTTCGCTGGGATTGGGATATTTAAAGTTAACATGGAAATTTATATTTCATGTATTTCAGGCTTAGGCCTAAAAATCTCCGAAACTAGATGCGTTCCCCAACTTTTGAATCCATATTCATTTCATTTCGCCGTCAGTATTGAAAGCGTCGTAAGAAAAGTAGTGTTATATAAATAAATTAGTGGTGCTGCTAAAGTAATCTTATGCTATAAAAAATTTCATCTTAGTAAAAATGTTTTAGCCTATTGAAATGTTACAAAATTTTGGCTGAAGCTTGCATTTTGGGTGGGACAAGAAAAACGATTTCTATAAGCTATTCTTTGCGTCTGAATCACCCTAAATTTCGGGTTACCTCTTGGTTTGTAACGTCCTAACACCTTTCCGAATTAAAAACATTAAAAAATGAGTATAGGAAATTGTTCGCAATAAAATGGTCTACGAAAAACGTCTTGAGTATTTTTTTAATAAGACCAATAGAAAAAAAGTTATAGCCCTTAAGTGATATTTTACCCAAATACTTTTGTCTATTTCTAATTATAACTTTTCATTTTCAATTTTACGGTAAAGTGTTTCAATCAAGATTGTAGAGAATTCAATTTTCAACAAAAAAAAGTCTTAAAATTTTTTGTTTGACTTACGGCTCTCAGGATATAGCGGAAAAACTACTTACACCTATTTTTCAAAATTGCGACCAAATGGGGGCTTTCAACCCAGAAAATCTAGTTTTATGCTCACGCTGCTCCCTCCCCCCCCCCCTACCTACTCAACAGAAAAAAAATCTTCTATCCAAAATGTAAGGTCAATGTAATATATCAATGGACTATTATTAGTATTTTATTTACAAACTTAGTGTATAATTTTGTTGTTTTTATATCGGAAGTAATGTAAAGTGGATGCACAAATTTTTTTCATAATTTTCATTCTCATAAATTTAAAGTAAAAAGCAAAAATCTGAGTATTTGTTGCATGTCAAAATATTTAAACCGACTATTGCATGTAATAAAATGGAACATGAGGAGAAGACGTGTCAGAAAAAATGTTCAAATATCAAACGGATAAAAAAAGGAAAGCATCCGAATATCGGACAAATGAATAAAAATTAATCAACCGTCTATCGGATAATTTTCGTAGATCGGAAATTATAGCTACGGAGCCGTGCTCCTGAATTTCTTTATGATTTTATCGTGCAGCAGAGGTTGAAAAACATTAAGTTCTAAGTAATATAAATAACATGTACCGACAATCTCTACCAATGCGTTGCCTCTGCGTTCTTAATTGAGAGAACTTTGAAATTGTAAAAAAAGGTACCATATAAAATTTTTTCGCGTCTGCCTTTTATAGTAAAATAATATGACTATACACAAAAACATAAATGCAAGAAGCAAAAGTTTTTGTTGCTGCTTTTGAGAGTAATTTAGTTTTTTCAAAATGTTATGACACTTATATACAAACTTAAGTGAGTTTATCGTCAGGCAGATTGAGATTATTATAAAGATTATGTCATAAGAAACGAGAGAAACAACTTCTGCCACTTAGTTATTGCCGCATTTAAAAATTGCAATATTACAAACATGTAAAAAAAAGGAGTACTAAATCATTTTATCGCGTCTGTCTCTTGGCTGACTAAGTCCTTTACTTATAGGCAAACGATTCCAGCGCTGCTTTTTCGAAGGCAGACGTTTTTGAGCACTTAATGTGCACATTATTTAGGATATATGTATGTATTTACGTATATACCTGAAACTAATACCGTACAAATTTTGGTATCTGATACTACTTAATATTCTATTTTTTTATAATTTTTATTGTTATTTTTTTAATTTTTCTGACTGCGTAGTATACGGGGCATTCCATGCAAAATCGGACACAGTTTTGCATTTGCATCACTGATTTTTGTGTAATTGTTTTTTTTTTTTCATTTAGTACCTACTCGTTGAGTCTAGAATTCATAATTTTGTTCAATTTTCATCTACTTATGATTCTTTTGAAATATCGTTAATTGAAATTTATTACTGAGGGTACATTCACATCAGACCTATATAAGTTCCATTGAGGCAGGATAACTGATGAAATAGATATCTTCGATTTAAAATATGTCGATATAATTCAAATTTGGTTTTGATGGGAAAAGGTAAAATTTTTGAACTATGTATAGAATTAAATATATTCGAAAAAATCGAGTGTCTCTAATATGAATAAACAAACAAGAACATGACAGGTGTTCCTAATTTTCAAGGGGCTTGTTTTTTTTCTAAATATTTTCATTACTCTAATGGAGCAGTGAAAAATAACCTTTGAAGTTAATAGCACACCAATTATAAATACAGTGTACTTTCTTATCGGAGCTGGAAATATATATGTGGTGTTAATATTGATATGTGTACTTTGAAATAAACTAGGAATCAAAGGACAGAAGATAAAAATATTTAAAAGATAGGAAAATATCGAAAGTGTATTATCATGCCTGAACCGGGAATCAAACAGAAGACCTATGAGTTGTAAGCGCAGTACACTTCCAGTGAGTGACGAAATCGGAATGACAAATGATAAAATTTAAATTTCATGATTAATTATAATTTCATTTTAAGTGTGATATGCTTTCAAATGTCTCTGAAATCAAAGTTTTTACACTTTAAGTAAGGGCAAACAAAAAACTTTTTTTTTTGGTAGCATACTTAAAGAAAAATGTATTTCTCCGCAGGTTCGGGCTCTTATAATCTTTTCGTTTTAAAACAATTTTGTATGAAATCTTCAAATTTTTAGTCACTAGGAATTTACGAAAGTGTCATAAATTTTAAATTGAATAATTCGAACTTATTTTAAAAACAATTAAAAATAAAATTACTTGAAAATGTCACACAAAGTTTTCATTTTCTCTTGTTTTGGCGCAAATTCAAAGTTTTTACGATGCACGAAAAATATTTTAAACTTAATTCGCTGTAAGCGCAATCAATGCAACTGCAGCAACAACGTCTGTAGCAACTGCTGCTGCATCCACTACAAGTTGTGCCGGAAGAAGATTTTACATTTAAATTAATTGCGCTCAGCATTAACATCATCCGTTCCGTACGTTCTTCACGGTTCCCTCATCATTTTTCTGATTTTTTTTTTCTCTGTGGTTTTTCGCAGATTTTTCCCTATTTAATTTTCTTTCTAGTTTTTCTTCTTCTTATGTTTAAAAAGTATTTAGAAAGTTGCTAATTGTATGTTACTTGATTAATTAAAACTAATTATTTTCTATTTTGGTTTCCTTCTCTTTTTCTCTTTTAAACAGGAAAGCAGAATTACAATTAGAGTCTACAAAATATCAGCAACGTTAACGGCAGCATTAGACCCAGACCAGAGAAACCCCGACAAATACCTACACACACGTGAATTGTTGTTGAAATTGTGCTCAACATTTAAAATTGTTTTGCTGAATGTTTAAAATAGAAAAATACTGAAAAATTTATTATAATTAAAGCGCATTTTAGGCATTTTAACTTAAGAGAGCACATTGCAAATTGTTAGAAAAGGAGGCAACACTTTAAAACCTAATTAACAGAAGAAGGGAAGGATTAATATCAAGAAATACTACACCACCAAAAATATATAAAATTTATATATACAGTTAGCAGAAAGAAAATCATCCAGCATAAAGATAAAACAAAACAAAAATGGAGGACAATAATACAAGTACGCCAATGAAGAACGAGGATCCTTCGGTGACATTAACTATAAGGCTGATTATGCAAGGAAAGGTAAGTTAAAAACTAAATATGCACTAGGTATAATTCATAAGCTTAAACATAAAGGAAGCTGGTTCAAGAAGTATTAAAAACTATTGTGTGGGAGGCGCCAATAGTTCGATTTTGGTCATTTTAAATACTAAATTTAATTACCTGTGTGCTTGAATCCATTTGATTTCTCGAAAGAGCTTGTTCCTATGGGTTCAAATTTTACGTGCATACGCTTTATCATTAAACATAAATCTAAAAAATGTTAATTCCGGCAAAGAGAGAATCTTATTAATCAATTTTAATATTGCTGATGATTTTAGGTGCTAGAACATTATTTCATCAACATTCGTCACATGAAAAGCGGAAAACAAACATTTTTTTTGAGTTGAAATTTTCTTTGGTTTTTGTATTTGTAATAGCATATAAGTACATATCTAGCAAAAATATTTGTACCTAAAACTAAAGGTCAATTTCTTCTTGTAACGATACGGGCATTTCAGACATAACAACGCGATCAGAGGCCAGATTCACACATCATCATCATTTAAAAATCCACATTGCCAAACTTTTAAAAACTTATTTTCCTAACAATCAAATTTCCATCAAACAAATAGAGAAAATTATGAATTTCTTAGATTTTTGTAAACACCATTGGTTGCATTTAAGCAAAAACTGCGACGTGAAAAGTTGAACAGCTTAAAATTAACTTTAATGCATACTGCGAGCGTCAAAAAAAAGTAAACACCTATTTTTCATATATTCCAAAGGTTATTAAAAGTTATTTTTACTTATGAACAAAAGTAATGATACAGAATCAAGCATCCATTAAATAATATTTTATTTTGTTATAAAGAAAATAAAACACAATTCTAATAAAATTCATCAAAGCCAAAGAAGTATCAATTTTTACTCGTCAAAAAAAAGTAAACACGGGCATTTTTGAATTTGAATTCTTTTTAAACTTTGGAAAAAAGTTAATTAAAATAGAAAAGTTTACCATGGGCAAGCAAACAGCTACTGAAAAGCGAAAAATAATACTCGATTTGAAAGAAAAAGGACACTGTTTTGATTTTTTTCTCGAATATTTTTGATTTTTATTTAGCGCTTTTGTTTAGCGCTTATCTGAAAGTGTGAATTTTGAATATATTTAAACTTGAAAAAGTTTTTTTCAGTAAAGTTATGAGAACATATTTTTAAATTTGGCTCAAAAAGGTTTTCAAACGAAATTATTTCAAAAACTATAGGAAAAGAATATTTCTGGCAATATTTTTATACCCTACACAGAGGGTATATTCACTTTGTCATTCCGTTTGTAACGCATAGAAGGGGGCGTGGCAGGTATGGAAAAGTATATATATTCTTGATCAGCGTCACCACCTGAGTCGATATAGCTGTGTCCGTCTGTCTGTCTGTCTGTCTGTCCGTCTGTCTGTCTGTTGAAATCAGGTTTACGAGAAAACTAAGCAAGCTAACTTAATGAAATTTGGCACACAGGTCAAACCTTCTTGCAAGCTGCTAGCATATAAAAATTGGCGAAATCGGTTCACGGCCACGCCTTCCGCCCATACTCTATGTAAATATACCCAAGTCCATTTTGAAAAAAAGATGCTGCGATTTTGTTGAAACTTGCTGATTTAGTGAAGATGAGAACAAAATTAAAATTAGGCTAGGTTTGAATTTTGCAAAGACTCTTAAAGGGGCGTGGCACAGCCCTTAATTTTAAATTTTATAACGCCATAGCTCGTAAACCGCGCAAGATATTGTGATGAAATTTGGTACACGAATACAGATCTTATAAATCTTGAATTGCGCATAAAGTGGGACGAATTGTAAAAGTGGGCGTGGCACTTTTTAGCAATTGAAAATTTGGATTTCGTATAACTCCAAATTGGCACATACCATTTTCATTAAAATTTTAGGGATGATACCACTGAAAGTAGTCATCAATACAAGTTTATTCAATATTCTGGAAAATTTTGTTGAAGGGCGTGGCACAGCCTACAATATTTATAAACGTTATAAAAAGAGAACTAACAACGCAATCGCTATGAAATTTAATATGGCAGATATACTCGCTAAAAGGTTTCTTCTTGAAAAATTTTGGTACAATGGTGCCGGTGGGTGTGGCACCTCCCATATAAGCTTAATACGTTTAATGATATAGATAGTGTGCTATGAGAGTAATCTTCATAAAATTTTGTGTAGAGGTGCCGGTTACTATACGCTTTTAAATTCAATGAATCTTGACAAAATTGCATCAGTGGGCGTGTCACCTCCCTCATTAGCATAAAGTTGTAAGTGCTATTTTAAGTGAACTATTGGTGCAATTGATCTGAAATTTGATGTAAGGGGTTTACTGGGTATTAGGTACATATGAATCAAAAGCTGGCGAAATAGCAACGGTGGGCGTGGCACCTCTCATACAATTAAAATACCTTGAGTGGCATAACTATCGAAATAAATAACCAATCATACTGAAATTTGGTGTAAAAGGTTTGTTTTTGGAAGGCTATTTGTGGACCAAAATCTGAATCGATTGTACCAGTGGGTGTGTCACCGCCCTAAATTTTGAGAATAATTACGACACATATCGCAAACTATACAAGCTATTGTGCTAAAATTTGGTTTGTGCATGTCAATCACGAATGTCATTTATTGAAACAAAAGTGGGCGGAATTGGTGAAGTGGGCGTGAAATATTTCGTGTTTTTCATGTCTATTCTATTTTTTTCAACATTTCCCATACTCTTTTGACATTTTTAGTTTTTTCCAACACTTTTCAACATTTCTGAACCTGTTTACATTATTTTCGACTTATTCAACCTCTTCAACATTTTTTTAACATTTATTTAAAAAGTACTTTCAATGCAGTGTAGGGTATGTGAGTTTCGGCCTGGCTGAAGATAACACCTTTACTAGTTTTTTCTTAAATTGGTCAAAAGTAAAATTATTATAAAAAAAAGTATGTCTTTCAAAGAACTCATTAGATAAATATTTATGATCTAGCTATTTGTACGAACTATTATAATATTTAAGTAGTATACAAATACGATTTACCTATTGCATTAAACACACAATGCCTAGGCCTGAATTTTAAAGAATACTTTGTTCTCTAAAGTAGTGTTGGCCATTTCGCCTCCTACGGTCGCAACCCAATGTGCACAAAAACGGATGCGGATCTGTAACGGATCCGAAACGGACCTTATATACGGATTCGTTCTGGATTCCGTTTCGGATTCTTTTTCGTATGAAATTCCGCTCAAAAAACCAGAATCCGCTTTGTCGGATCCGAAAAGGAAATCATATACGGATCCGATTCGGAAACGTTTTTTGTATCCGTAACGAATTCATACGACAACGCATCTTAAGCGGAATCCTTTTCGGATAAATAATCCGAAGGAACGGATCCGTTTGGCACATTGGGAAACAATGAAACGAGCAATCATTCGTCCCGCCGTGCAGTTGCTGATCTTATATGTATTGGTTCGTTTGTCAAATAAATATGCAAAATACCCATTCGGAATCAAACGTGAAAAAAAAAATTTTGTGCAAATAAACTGCGCAATGCCAGATGAGAAAAACGCAGGTCAAAAATATTATTTCTGCGAAAGGCAACTTTTTTCGTATGTATTATTGACTTTTAAAAAAATTTAAGACTAAAAAAACTGCCCTTGAATTAATCATTGTTGTAAAAAAGTAATTTTGATTCTCGGAAAAGTACTTGTAATTTTTATATGAATTTTGAGTTTAAAAATTTTTTGTGTAGCCATTTATTTACATCAGCGATTCACGAATTTCTACTGGGTAATGTTTTGTTTACGTTTGAATTTCTACACACATTTATACACATACTAGCGCGAAATTCATGTGATAAAAGTTAACTCTCTGTCGACGTTTGGGCTACGAAGTTGAACATCCCTAAAGAGTAAACATTTTTCTAGTGGGTCGAAGCAAAAATTGAAAAGAATTTAACTCTGAATTATTTTTCTGTATGCCGACGCATTTTGCTACCGCAAAGAAAGTCTTAAAATCTCCTCTAATGTTAGCAATATGGAAACGAGAAAACTAATCCGAAAGAAACAAATTTAAGTGCCAAATCAGCTTTAAAATTGAACTGTTTTGTCACTTAATCAAATATCTGTAAAACATATATCCTGCGACAATGCATCGAAACAAATCACACATACAAACGCGATGGGCTCTCGCATTCCCGACAGAACAGCCACAATCATAATATGACGAATATGTTTTATCAGATCCACTACATTCAAGTCTCTTCTTAAATTAAAGGTCAAATCAACATAAAAAGGAATTGCCGGTGGACGTGTTGGCTCTTTTAGAAGAACCAATTTTTTTATCCGATATCGAAAGAAATCTACTACGGAAAACTTCGAATCCGATTCGGATTTTGAAAATATAAATCCATTTTCATTTCAGTTAGAAGTAGAAAAATAAATTAAATGAATTTGTAAACGCCTCTGAATAAACAACTTTTAATTTCTAAAAATTATTTACTTAAAGATATAGTCCGATTTTGATCAAATAACATATAGTCATAGAATGCAGGACATTATAAAATTTGCACATCTGAACATTATTTTACTTACAAGTCAGGAGAAGTCAATCTTTTTATACAAAATGAAGCAAGTCTCAATACGGAGTTATATAGGCGGTTAAGGTGAGCGAGGTCAGATCGTTACGAAATTTTGTTTTATTTTTATATATGAAATTACTATTAAATGGACAAATTAGAACTCTATAACTACTAGGATGGGTCAAATAAATAAAATGGTTTTTTTTTTTTGAATCCAACACACGGAAACTAGTTCCCAGGTACCTCTAGGAAGTACTTACCAAATCTGAGCTTTTAATATTAACGGGAAGATTATGCTCATCATAGTTTTCCATTTTTAATTTTGTCACATATAAAAATGGTCATATCTTATCACCAATAGATTGTTAAACCAGTTGCATTGTCAATATTTATAGGAAATTAATCGCTCTACAAAAATGATCTCAAACACTTTTTTCATTAGTCTAACCATTTGAAAAATATTCAAGGTCAAAGATTGAAGTATTTTAAGGAAAATTATTTTTTTGTTTTGAATTTTGTAACTTACTAAAAAATAATTATTGTCAAATGAGCTTCAATTATTTCTATAGGAAATTGAACGCTCTACAAAAAAAGACTAAGTGGTTAATCAAGTACTCTAACCATTTAGAAGATATTTGCAGTAGAACCCCAATACCTATTGATTTTAATAGTTTTTCAATAAATATTAAAATCAATAGGCATTGGGACTCTACTGCAAATATCTTCTAAATGGTTAGAGTAATTGATTAGACCTTTTTTGTAGAGCGTTCAATTTCCTATAGAAATAATTGAAGCTCATTTGACAATAATTATTTTTTAGTAAGTTACAAAATTCAAAACAAAAAAATAATTTTCCTTAAAATACTTCAATCTTTGACCTTGAATATTTTTCAAATGGTTAGACTAATGAAAAAAGTGTTTGAGATCACTTTTGTAGAGCGATTAATTTCCTATAAATATTGACAATGCAACTGGTTTAACAATCTATTGGTGATAAGATATGACCATTTTTATATGTGACAAAATTAAAAATGGAAAACTATGATGAGCATAATCTTCCCGTTAATATTAAAAGCTCAGATTTGGTAAGTACTTCCTAGAGGTACCTAGGAACTAGTTTCCGTGTGTCGGATTCAAAAAAAAAAACATTTGATTTATTTGACCCACCCTAATAACTACGTTTGTATAATTTATGCCAAAATTTTGGCATTGCGGACCAGTGTGCACCGGGACAAATATTTTTGTTCGACTAATTTTTGCTTCTTGCACATATGCGGTCATACCATAAATTTGACAGATTTCACTTGTTCACTGGCTTATAGTATAATTTTATGTCTCTAGAAATTTCAAAAGCCGTTTTAATCGTCCCTCTATTTGCGACCCTCTACGATTTCGACATATATAAAATACTCTGCGGTGTCTTCATTTAAAACCTCCCACTCTTTTGATTTCCTGAAACTTAGTATTCTACCTATAGCTTGTCGTATGCTCTTTAATTAAATCGTATTTATTATAATTAATTTTATGATGCAATGAAAATAAACAAAATTAACACAATTCCTGTCACACCTCCCTAGCTTTTTGCTTAATTTTACACACATTATGTTGTTACCTTTTTTTTATTTGATTTCTACTACCAAATACAGCCAATTATTAAATAAGGTGTGCAAAAAACTAATTTCATTGCTCGACCAGATAAACGAGTTGAAATGCATAACTGATTAATGCAGATACAACCACAATATATACCAGCGGTTGAATGATTAAAAACGAGTTTTTTTCTATCTCGCTGACGGGCTTCATAAATTTGATGAACTCTAAAATTAGAAATGGCATATCATTGAATCGTTGCGAATATAGTTTTGATAAAATATTAATAATCATGGGAAAGGTGAGCCGCAAAGATGCAAAGATTTTCTTGATTAATTATGTTATGGAAGTATCGGTAGCTTGGACACCGTTATTAAAAAATGTATTCGTTATGATTGGGAATTGAACCCAGGATGTCAGCTTAGTAGTCCGACACTCTAGCACTAACACTAAGGTATTTAGGACGGTTCGGAAGCCATATGGGTAAAACTATTTAATGAATATCGGTGATTTTTAAACAACGCTGTGACAAATTTTTTCTTCTATTCTGAAATGCTATTTCAAACATAGCTTTTCACTTCTAGTACAAATCTTCCTGAGTTCTTAAAACGTCTTAAACTTGGCGTTTCACATTGAATATATGTATGTGTGTATGTATTTACATATATGTTGAATACATGTGTTCAAAAATAAAAATTTCACCAGAACCCTCCTTCCCCACATTACTTTTAGATAGAAAAAAAATAATGAAATGGAGATATGCCTCATCTTACAATAGGTAGGTGTTTTTTGCTCTAAACAATTGGTTTTTAACTTTTCCTTATTTAATAATTTTGTTTAATTAGTAAATTATAGCTTGCGTATTTTTTAAGAAAAAAAGTATATGTATGTTGGTATTTGGTATTTGAGTAACACGCTTTGATTGTTTGTTTGTTTTCTGAGCGTTGTCCATATAAAACTTTGTAACCTTGTTCAAACCTAAGTTTAATACACTTTGCTTCGAGACATTGATGCACCTTAAAGTCTGCTTTTTACCTATGTTTCTCAGTTTATTTTATTTCACATTTGAAACATAAAAGTTTCATGTATATGCATTTGAATTTCAATGGAATTTAGTATAAGTAAAAACTAGGGAGTTCAATCCTGATTAGTCTCGGGTAATTATTTTCGGGATCCCGGGATTTGCTCTTTACAAATTTAAGCGAATAATAGGAGACCTGCAATAGATATAACAGACAACTTAACTGGGCTAGCGATATTATCCATTGGAATAAGGAATTCTTACTTCCATGGAATTATCCCATTGAAAAGATGTTTACTGATGTGAACATAAATCAGCTAACCAATTTGCTCTGATTATGAAATAAAGTGAATAACTTCAAGTGTTAAGCAAATATTTCGTTGAGTTGAAAACATGTTTCTATTACATTGTGCATATTGTATAATTAAATATGATACTGAAGCCCAGCATTCTGATCCCATTATTGAACTCCCTATTAAATAGTTAGAGACAACATACACTAGCAAAATTAGAATATTTTTGGAAAAATTCACCAGTCAGTAACTAGCAACAACAAGCAAATGCTAATAAATAATACGTGTACTCGTCGTACAAGAATAATCTTGAAGCACATCGACAGGTGGATTAGTGAATCGAACAAATTTTTCTAGGTAGCTCTTTGTCGTTTTCGATGATGATGATGATGATGATGATGATGATGCTGCTGCTGCTACTGCCTCTGACGTTTATTACCTCACTCTGTCCTATGGCGACATACTTTTTCACAAGCAACCGACAACAGTGGTAGCAAGATTAAATAAAAACACATTAAACTTACAAGGTATAGCCGCAAAGTACCTTTCCTCTTTCTCTCTGTAGCACTGGCGCAATATCTCTCTAATAGTAATCATTGCTTATGTTTTTGGCAATATTTCAAAAATTTGCAAGTACTCATACTCGTTCGACATTAGAATCGCCGCTACCAATAAAATATAACCAGCGAATTCACTTTTGTCACAATTAAAACCGAATTACGATTATTTTGATATAGTTTTTTGAAAATCTTTTCTGATTTTTGCTTGTTTATTTTTTGATAGAGTGTCAGACGTACAGACAGACAGACACAGACAGCGAGATAATAGAAAATATTTAGAAATATAATTAAATTGAATAAAGACACGAATTTAGTTGGGTACAAGACATGTTGAATAATGCTAAAATTAACTGTTCCTTGTAGTTTAGCTAATTGAATGCAGTAGCACGCTCCCCGGGAGAAGGGCAACTCGTATAAAAATAATTTATAAAAAATAGAGTTATTCAGTATTCGGTTCGCCTTAGGTCGAAATTTGTTTGCATTGACGTCATTATTCTACAAATAGAATGTAACTGAAGAGCATTATGCATTACATATATTAACAAGAAATTGTTACTGATGAGCATAGAATTAATTAGATGAAGCATTAATATTTATTTATTAAAAAACAAGCAGCATTGAATCGGTTTGTAAAATTTTACAAGAATATCGATCGTTGCTAATTGGTTGCATGTTCATTGTTATCATATAATTTATTTGTAAAATTAAATATTTAAAAAATACAAAACCGAAATGTGAATATTATATTCTGTATAGAGTTGTTTTCTCATCGCGTCGATTTTAGAATTTTACATTTCGTGTTTTAAAATATTAGGCACAAATATTTTGTTATTTATAATGCAACGGCGAAACTCTTTTGTGTATGACTGACTTCCTAAATGTTTATACATAAGGTAATAATGCGGTACCAATACCGTATTAATACATTGCAACACTGCGAAACCTAAACACTGTAAATGAAAACTTTGCAACACTGCTGACATTCAGGAACGTTTATTTGCTTGGCATCACTGATTATTTAAATTAAGAATAGACGAAACGTATATTTATTCCAATAATTTTTCAATTTGATGAAACAATATCCAGCAGCCAAATTTCTACTATAATCCTATTTTATTTTTACCCTGTGCGCTTCGCTTTACCTTAAATAGAATAGCTCTAATTTTTTAAGTGGTCTTTGTGAAAATGCTAATTTAAAAATATTTTTGTGTGAGGCCACCCTAAATAGAAGTTTTGTAGCCTAAGCTGTTACTCATAATATAACAGTAGATTCGGTGTGAATCGTTTAGCTGTCGAAATTATATTCGAAATGATATTCTGAGATGGGGGCCACCCTAAATAACAGTTGTATAGTCTTCGCTATGCCTCTTGATATACAAGACACGTGGTGTAAATTCCTAGTGAATTGATTTAGAAGCTTTTGTAATAATGCAATTTTAAATATTTTTTGTATGAGTGCCTCTTTATACAAAAGTTTAGCCTAAGCAATGCCTTTTTATATTAAAGCTACGTGGTGTAAATTCAGTGTGAATCGATCAATCAGTCTTCGTCAAAATCATATTTGAAAAATATTTTTGTATGAGGCCCACCCTAAATATTCACATTAATAAAAGTTTTATTGCCTAAGCTTTTCCTTTTAATATAAAATCTACGTGGTGTAAATTCCATGTGAATCGATGCAGTGGTTTTTGTGAAAATTCCATTTTAAAAATATTTTTTGAATGAGGGCCATCCTGAATTTAAGTTTTGACTTAGCTATGCCCTTTAATATAAAAGCTAAATGGTGTAAATTCGGTGTGAATCGGTTAGCTGAACTTCGTGGAAATATTTTGAAAATATATTTGTATGAGGGCCACCCTAAATATTCATCCTAAATAAATGTTTTATAGCCTATGACACATGCCTGATCGAGACTATCATACTGTAATTGTTCATCAAAATCGGCCGGATAGTTTTCGCGTCCATAAGAAACAGACAGACAGACAAAAATTAAATTTTATATAGTAGATAGAACTTGATCGCACAGCACTATTCTATTTTATCGTTTAGCCCTAAACTGTGGCTCCATTGGCAAAAGTTTTCTAATCATGGATCCTTTTTTTATTGCTGAAAACGACAATTTTTTAGTTAAATCAAAGGTAAAAAATAAATAACAGAGCACGAAAACTTATACTTTTTTCTTAATAATATAGCTAAATGAAGAATTAACGATTTTATGGAAAGGTTAGCGCACATATACCACTTTTGCTCGTCACATTACATATATACACATGTATCAGTGGCGTAGCGTGAACATTTGCCGCCAGGAGCGAAAACCCCCTGCCTTACGAAAACTTACAAAATCCAATAAGAAAAGGGTATTGATCGAAAGCATAGTAAAATTTAATAGTGCGAAAACCTTTTTGCTACCCGAAACCTTTGCGCACGGGAAGGCCACTCCATTTGTCCCCTATCTACGCTACTTAAATGTATGCATATATTAGATGCAATGCCGATATGAGCTTTTTGGTGAAATTTTAGTCCGTCTTTGTCGTATCAACTGAGCTTTTCACTGAGGCTGTGATAAAATTTGAGGTGAGACCTGCTTTTACTGATTTTAAACTCTAAATTATCCGTTTCACGGCACTTTAATTACCAGATCGATAGATTCTTAGAATATGGAATAAATAGATTAGCGCATATTTTTTACCACATTGATATATCACTAATGAAGAAATATAACGCAAGCTATTCAAAAACCGCATCCACGTGTTAATTTCTTGGAAGCCATGAGCTTGCAATTTACAGATATTTTAAGGGGGGGGGGGGGGGGCGGCATTAAATGCAGAACAACCTACTTACGCGACATCAATACCAATAGTTAGCAAGCGAACCAGCAATATGCAACAAACATGCATTTTTAATTAGACAAAAGTCGACAACAACGACACCTCTGAGTGACTTTTGAGAACAAATAACAGCAACAACACCAGCGAACAGAACAAAATGCACATAAATGCATTGCATTAGCTAATTAACTAAAGTGAAATTTCTAAATAATCTATGAATTGTTTTTTTTTTCTATTTTACAACAAATATTTAACAGTAAAAAAAAAAATGGCACAACGTAACATCAGCTGCAATCTAACGAATGCAAACACATTCGACTGTTAGGTCTTGCTGGCTGGCTGGCTCGCTGGCTGGCAATGAAAATTCATAGTTGGCAAAATAAGAAAGAGCACAGCAAATACTTTTGTTGCCATTGACTGCATCTTTCTGTTTGTGTAAAATTGTAATTTATGAAATAATTAATTTAATTTGATATATTTATGTAGTGACGAAAATATGCCCAACTGTGCTAAGAAAATGTATTTATTTTTACATCTTTAGCGCGCAAGTATTGACATGGCAACGCCAACTACACCGTCAGAAATTCACAAACTTTTCAAAAATTTTCATTTATAGTTTGTTCGTTTGCTTAATTTACTATAAAAACATACGATTTTTGTATTGAATATTGGACAGTACTTGTGACTTATCTTTGTGATTGTTTCTTCGTAGTCTAGGCAGTGATGTATCAAATCGGGTACATGTTTCCATTTTTGGAGCAAAACCCCAACATTTTGGCTCAGCAGTAACAGCATTTTCACGAGCAAATTGGGTTTTTTCAATTTTATTATGTATTTATGACTGAAAGCACTAGTAGATGATTTAAATTGCAGAATTTTGTTAAAGAAATAAATTTTTTTTAATAGAAAAAGGAAAGAATTAGCAAGTAATATACATTTAAGAAAATAATTCACCATTTTCAGAAATATCTGAGTATTCGGAAGAATCTTCTCCACTGTAATTATCATCTGTTTGTGCATCCCAGATATCTTTGCACAATTTGTAGTTATAAGAAAGATATGTGAGTTTTTCAGCACGCTCTGAAGCAAGTCGATTTCGTTTCTTGTGAATGCATCCCAATTTACTAAATGACCTTTCTGCAGCCGCTGATTTTCTTGGCGCCGATAGTATTCGAATGGCGACTTAAGTCAGTTTACCTTCTGGTGCATATGTCTTCCACCATAATAACGGATTATTTTTTTCGGCCGCTTTCCATATGAAATGGCATCCCCAATGTCCTTTCTTTGATATTTTTCGAACTCCACCAAATCAAATCAAATCAAATTCCTTCGATCCCATATTTGTGGCTGTATCATGGGAAATTAATTTCAGTCCATAGATTCATTTGCAGGCAAGTCACATTCTTGTGAGTTTGGATCAAACTTTCTTGCTGCTAAGTTTCTCTCAGAGCATCATCATCATCCTCATCAATATTTAAAATGAGTATTAACTTACAAAATTTTGATTCGGTTTGTTTGTTTTTTTTTTTGTAATTAGATAAAAAAAATTTACTTGTTTCCTAATGGTTTTTTTTTGCTCGATTTTGACAGCTTAAGAAGAAAAAAATTATAGAGAAAAGGCAACGTCTGGCATGGTGTCAGCTTGTCAATTCTCAGCGCTATTTTTATAAAAACAAAATCCGCTCAATTTGACATTTACAATATCCAGGAAACAATACCATGGTGATACCCAAACACGTTGTGCACACATTGCGTGCATTCATATGAAATGACGCTATAAAATCGCTGCTTCATTGATAGTAGCTAAAAATCTGAGAATTCTTAAGTTCAATAAAGCGATCGATTAATTCAATTATATTTCGCTTAAATATATTTTTAAAAAAATGAAAACATCCATTTTTGCACTCAGCAAAACCCAATATAAATGCTGAGCAAATTGTGGTTTTGCTCTCCGGTACATCACTGAGTGTAGGTAATGGGTTTTTGTCTCAAAGGCATTACTGCATTTGCATTGCTGGTCTTGAAAAGGTACACTATGCGTTAAAATGCACAATTTTTATGAAAAGATATCCCTTATCACATAGTTCTCTAACAATTAGACCAAAGGCCATTCGCCATTTTTTAGTGTATGTCGATATACTGATTGCCTCAAGTCAATCAATATATTGAGAAACACCATTTTTGACTTAGTTTTGTTGATTTGAACTTGGACTTCCGAAGTGGTGGCAAATATTTTTGAAAAAAAGAAAAGAACGTAAGGAAAATCGGGGATGCTTTGACACCTCTCTTCTTATGTTGATATATACATTGATTAGAAATAAGCTGAAAACATTTTTGAATCCTGTACATAACCTCAGGAGTAGACAAAAACGTATTTCTTTTCTGCCACTTTTTCTAATTTTGATAAATATTTTAAGCTAAAAGTCAAAAAACTCTTATCTCTTTTTAAGATTTTACTGCACGGCAATGACTTTAGGTACCTACTGAAGTTTTTCCCAAATGAGGATACTAAAATTAATTTGTTTAATTCATTTTGATCATACTGACTTAAACTTTTAGGATCAGAAGACCTTTTGTCACATGCATGATTCCTCGCAGAAATTTCCAACGCGGTCGTATTTGTTTGAACTGCTCAATTTATTTAAATTCGAATCAACTGACTGTAGCCTGGCTTACTTATGAACGTAGTCGGTCGTTTTGAAACCGTGCTACCAACTAGATACTTCCAAATCCCTGTCGAATATTTAACATACAGTGGCGAACAGTGAAATCCGGACAAACAAAAAAAAAGTAGAATAAAATCCTTAAGGATCTAAATTTTATCGAAAACGACGGGACGGGAACCCACAGCAAGAACATATATTTTTAGCACAAAAAGTGAAATATGTTCCTTATTGATAATAAAAGTTTTTGGTAAAATGATATAAAATTTTATTTTTAGGGAACTTATTCTAAAATATATACAGCAGGTATTTTAAAAACTAATATTTACAGGTTTCAATATTTTTATGTTCCTTAATGACCGCCATAAATCGCTGCGGCCTGAAAGTGATCAAATTTTTCAAAAGATCTTGCGAAATGCCGTCGTACCAAACATTTTGAATTATTCTGTCTAACTCGCGTACATTAGTGGCCTTGTGGCTTGCTACTTGTAGCTTAATTATGTGCCAAAGATTCTCAATAAGATTCAGATCGGGAGTATTGCCACGATAAAGTTGAAATGCCAAGTTCATTCATGTAATTCTTTACCTGTAAAAGAAGAAGAAAAAAAAAATTAAATCTGTGGGCTATTGTTAAGTGCAAAATAAGGATTTACAAAACATTAATGCTTTCCAATTGCGCTGGTTGACAAGGCGCAGAATAATCTCGAGTTTATAACTTCTATTTATACTAAGATAAGTGTCCTACCTCTAAAACAAAGCTCTACCTACGCCATTCCTGTAAAAAGAGAGCCATACCTACAAACAAGGCGGGTGACGAGGACGTAAATCCCTTTTTTTTATTTTTTTTGTTTGTCCGGATTTCACCTGTCGCCACTGTACATATATGTAGAGTGTCAAGACACTAGCTCAATTGGAAATATATTTAAAATACAATTGAAATAAAAAAAAGTCGGGCCAAAACCATCTGACCGACGGAGGGTTAAGGTACAAACTTTTCATCGCAACTTTTGCGGAGTTCATGCCTGGTTAAAAGCTGTAAAAATAAAATCAACACTTAAACCAAGTATTGGAACGATTACATCCTGTGTATTGTTATAGCAAGGGCGATAGATATGAACTCTGCAGAATCCTTAACCAGCATACTAAGTACATTTGGTACCCTTTGATCTTTTTGCAAAAGGAGTAGCTTATAAGACTATACTTAGGCTTAATGAATCGGGGTGTATCAAATACCGACCACATGATCATGGTAACGTAAGTGCTATTCTAAATATTACTACTGAATATATAGCTCCCACTTTATTCATTGACAGGAAATTTTTGGCCACGTTTCCGTCAACAGACACCATAAACATTAATACAGATGACTCCAAAATGAATTAAGTAATAGGAACAGGTTTCTACCTTCAAACTACCGGCATATTGTGGCATTTTTCGGTCCGAAATTGCTGCGATTTATAAAGTCGTTGCTTACTTTAGATATAGTTAGTACCCATTGCAAAAAAAAATCTACTTTTATGTAGACAGTCAGACCATTTTAAGAGCCTTTAAATTGCATTACGTCAAATCAACAACAGTCTTAGAATGTTTTTATGCCTTGTGGATACTAACTGAGAAGAACACTGTATTCCTTCAGTGGTAGGGATAAGGCAAAACTACTAGCTAAACAATTTACTCTGTCAGATCAAAACTCATGAAATTCTGAGCACCCCTCCAACATTATTATCTCCTAAAAGATATAGAACTAAATACTTCTAATATCGGAAAAGTGGTAGAAATGCTCTTCCATTAGCAGTATTACAAAACATTTTGGTACCGTTTCCATAAAATGGATGCAAAATATTTGTTATCCTTAACTCGGAGTGAATGCAGCTTATTGACTAGAGTTGTAACTGATAACTACGTTACTAGGCATCTTGCTTTTAGGTTGGGCATAGTATCCAACAATTGGTGTGAAAATTGTTATGAACCCGACGCAGAGGACACCTTCTTTGCTCTTGTCCCGCTTTGGCAAGAAATAGATTAAAGTACTTACTTCGGGTAGCTCATATCCAGTTAAGTGAAATGAACAGATTCCATATTTCAGGACCAGAACTTACTTAGACGACTGAAGCGGAGGGTTTGACAATCTCTTATGGTTTGCGTTTCTTTCTTGTCATTTTACGATGACATTTTTTATCTACCTATCAAAGAAAAAGTTTTTAGTGTAGGTAACTGCGCAGCAGTCAGCGATAAGAATAGGGAGCTTTGCATTAAAACCAGTGGAAATTGTCGCCATTTACATTGTTCAATAATTGCAGCAGCAACAGCAACAGCCGCGTCAATCATACTCGCATTGCAACATTTTTTGAGCAACGAAAACGTGAGGAAAACAAAAATGATTTATTTGCATTGCAATTGTTGTGTAACACATGTGTTGCAAACTATCATCATGTGTCATTGTCAGGCCTTGTCTGCTACTCGATTCGGTCGGTCCCACAGTCAGGCAGACAAAGGAACACAAAGATTTTTGTATAGATGGTTTGTGTTCATCTTGCAAAAAAAAAATCAAAATTGCATCCAAATTTGCATTTAGCTGGCAAGATGCGCTTGGGGAAATGCATTCTTAATCTATATATGAGATTATTTAAATTTTCCTACGACTTTAAAGAAAAATACTCACTCATGTGGTTTGTTTTATATCTGCGTTGTTGTAGTGCCATTCTTGTTGCAGTTCCCATATATTTAGCCTGTTGTATGGTACATTTGCTTTATTTTTTTTTTTTTGGTTATATCCAAGGCTAACTGCAAGTATGTTGACACAAGTTCATTTTTTTTCAGTTAACCTGAAAATCAAACATCCTGCAATGAAGTTTTCTTAGTTATATAGTATATAATTTTTATAAAAAAAGATGAAAAAATAATGCTGACGCTGTTTAAAAAAAGCTTACAAACATTTTATTTACTACTGCCGCTCTCCCACACAAGTTGCGATGCATTTCCTTTACCGTAATTTGTATTTTAATTCGCTCTTTTGGCGCAATGTTGCGTTGATAATTGATTAATTAGTAAAATTCTGACACTTTTGTATTTGTCATTCATAGACCTTGGTTACTTACGATTTATCTACGTATTATATCTTTTTAATTTCATTTAAATTTTTATTTGACTCGTTACACTTTAATGTTAAAAACTGGGGCATATCGGGCCGGCAGTGTTGTCTCCTTGTGTGCATCAAAGCACAACTTGGTGCTGCAATGCAAGTAGAGGGAAAAAGAGACAAATTATTCACAGAAATTAAGTTAAGGGTCCACTTAAAAATGTGAAACAAATTTTAAGTGTTGCAGTTTTCTTGTGAAACATTGACAAAAGAGAATTTAGTCAGAGGTCTTGTGGGCGCTTGGAAAATTACATGAAAGAAAAGTCCTCTTTCTGTGATATTTATAAATATTTTATTTTTCTCATATTTGAATGGCTAACTACTCGTATGTATCGATTTTGTTGCTCAGGTCGTTCCACAAGTTACTGCTCAATAGATAAACTATTTTGTCACTTTCAAAGGAAAACTTAGATATCCTTAAGCTTGAATAAATTCAAAACTCTTTAAACAATCTTTTCAAGTAGCTACAATAAGCGGAAAATACCTTTAAATCGTTAATTCATAAATTAAGGAACTTCGCCATTATTTTTATGGGTATGCATATATCTGAAGAGTGGTTGCCACTGACTTATACAAAACTGCATCGAAACTCGATAACATGTCAACTTTTTGTTGTTGCTCAATTCAATTCCAAAGAGTAATACCCAAAAGATCGTATTGGGAAAACCGTTCCACTAATGTGTTTGTCTCTATATCCGCACTGACAGACGGGTCCGAACTATCCAATGAAAAATAAATATAAATCTAGTACATGTCTAGTGCAGAAATATACATAGCTACTTTTTTAAGGGAACGGTTTTCCCAAATAGATTATCTTGGAAATTAGTACTTTAAATAGGGCTAATTGAATCTGAACATAGTTATGTTTTGATTTTATGTGCGGGAACACGGCTAAACCAGCATATCTTTCGTCCGCTTTATGTATGTTACTACTTCCTCCTTCCGATATCTCGATTCGTCTATTTTAGTCTCAAAATTGCAAGCCTAAAAATATGCTAGTACATTTTTATATTTTTCATTGGTTATTCATTAAGCAGAGGTTACATACTTTCATTTTAAATATAATACCACATTTTTTGCCTTAAAAATTGGAGGCGAAATGAGACATATCTCGAGATACATAATGAGGCAGTTACCAAACGAATTGCATTTCTCTGAAAAATTTCTTTTATATGTATTTTTATTTAATATGTATACAAGTATTTTCGCCTTTCGAAGCTTTGATCTACAAAGCTGTAATTTTGGGAGAATTTTCTTCAATCCCGGTTCTATAATAAAGGCTTATGGGACCGCAATATTATCACAAAAAAAAAACTCCTTCGGTTTTAGTTGTTCGCATTTTCAGCCACAGGAAAAATGTGGGCGTGGTTTGGCAACAGGGAGTGACCTCTCCCATACAAAAAAAAAATCCCTAAAACGTTATATCTTGGCACTTATGGCAAACTTTTTCTACGTTTAAGTAAGTCCGGTTTTTAGTAAAATTTCAACGAAATCGGACTGCGCTGTTTGCAGGTTTGAGCTAGGAAGCTCAAATTTTGGAACAATTTTTTTGAAGCCTCAAGCTAAAATATGTATATTCAAAAAAAAAAATATTTTGAGCGACTCTATACCCGCCACAATTTGAATTTCTTGAAATTATTTAATAAGTAACCCATGTTAATGTTTTCAGAACGATCGGTTTAGTCTGAGCGTTGATTTCGATTTAGTCAGGAGAAAAAGTTTATTTTATATGTGAGCATGAGCGTGAGCGACACCTTAAATTTTAAAATTCAAAAACTTTCACACAATTTCTTGTTTCAAAAGCATACGGTTTAGTTTTGTCCTCAAATACGAGGTTTATCACTTTATCATATCGACTATTTTTTCACTTGGGCCTTGAATTAAGTATGTTTGATTTATGGGTGCCTACATAGATTCCATGTTTCTGATTTCATGTTTCTGTACGTTGATCAGTCGGAACAAAAAGTTTTATTTAGAAAGATTTTGCATTCTTTTTTGGAATATGCAATGTTTAATACTTAAATTCTGTTGGTTGGTCCCATGTTTTGAAGCTTTTTTATAATTTTTTACTCATTTGCTTATTCAAATAGACAAGTGCTTAAGGTGTTTGCTTTAATTACTTGTTTGATTATTATATGCATTTTAATTGAAGCATTTCTTTGAGCTGAAAGCTTCTATAAAATCGTATGGCATTCGAGTGGCTTACTAATAAAGATCCTATCATAAAGTTATTAACAGCTCGTTGGCTAAGTAAGCAGCAGCTAAAAACGAAAATGATATTTATTCCTTAGTCCAGATACTTAAGATATGAATCTTTAAAGTAAAACTGTGACTATACGTAAATCTGGTGCTAAACAAGCCTACGTTTATTATTCCTATACAATTTATATTTTTAATAAAGTCTACAGTGGAAACTATAAGACGAGAAACTACTCTTGTGACTATACACTGAGAAAAGAGTATGGTTCCTTTAAATATATGTATTTAGTTGATAGATTTTTAAAATATTTGTTAACTATCACCAAATTTTGGTAGTTATTACCATGTCCTTAATTAAAATTTAAATTGTTGCTTATTGGGTCAAACGTTCTATTAGTTTGAGTCAATTGAAAAAATTTGTTTGGTTGAATTTTACATTTGTTAATCCTATTATTATTTGATTTCACTTCTCATTAAAATGATAACTTTGCAGTTCACAACATATTCAGGTAAAAAACTACTTAAATATATTCTGCTTAGTACGCAATTTAGGTATTAATGATTGTATAAATACAAACGACATCCTATATATGGATGTAACGATATTGGAAAAATCGTTTTTGGTCATCGGTTTTTAGCACAAATCGATATTAATGAATGTATAGCGAAAAGAAAGTATTTTTTTAGTCAAATAAATGATTTAGTGATTATTAACAATCGATTGATTGATGCAAAAAAAATATTTGTTTTAACCAAAATATGATTTGGTAATTATTACCATACATATAATTGATCAAATATTATTCAATTCACTGTAATATGTGACATTTTAACCCTTATCAAATATTTAATTCGCCTATATCAAATACACCATTTGTTAATTATCACCAAATTTTGGTATGTGTTATTAAATTGATTTCTCAGTGTATGACAAATTTGAAACCTTTTAAACTTAGACCAAAAATTGCATACCTAACTAGCCATTGACTCATTTTCCTTTTGAACAAAAATGTTTGAATCAAAATGTTTTTATCACTTTTGCGAATATTGTGGATGGTGAAAAAAAAATCTTTATTTCGGATGGTCTCACTAAATATGAGTTATATGAACTCATAGTTTATTCACATGTATTTTGAAGTCAGAAATGGGCAACGGTTCGGTTTCTTGTGTTGTGATGAATAGCGCTACGTTTTCTCGACGTTTCACTTATCGATTTTAAGCATCTTCAGGCGTGTTGTCCAAAATTTATTGATCGGTTACTCTAACTGAGCATAGTTACAATATATATGTTCACTTTTTAATAATAAAGATCACTTACAGTTTGCATAATTTTTGGTTTTTTTTCTGCCCAGTAGTGGTACAATTTTTTTCATTTAAACGCATCCTACAATGCATTATTAGCCCAAAGTCTTCAATTTAGAAAACTTTCAACGAAATTAATTTCATTGCTTTACTAAAATTCTAAAATTATGATTTTCAACGAATTAATTTTGACATGGATCTGAAATACAACAATCTTTGATTCAGCAAAATTTAATGAAATTAAGAAATCTAGAAAAAGGTACGAGTATTACATTTGACATCGCCAAAAGTAAAATACCTCACACCGCATGAACATTAGAAAATCACGTTGGTCTCATATTTTTGTTAAGAGGGCATTACTACCTCGTGCTGGGTGGTTTGACTAACCATCCAATATTAAATTTGGCAACATCTACGTTCGTTTGAATGGGAGGTGCCACACTCTCTCGTCAAAATGCGCAAAGCTTTTGTGTGGTGCAAAATCAAATTATTTAGTCGATTTGTGTGAAAATTGGTTCCATTATCTTAAATACTTGTTTCAGCATTGCGCTTTGAAGTTTTTGCTTATATGGTACTATGGTAAGCAAAGCAAAACAAAGATTTATCAATTTTATTGAATGATTAGTAAGTGGGCAGCCTTTGGTGAGAACTTAAATCCCTAATTTTGCCCAATTTCCTATTCGCTAGCCGCAGGTTAGAATATACATCCTTCAATTTGTCTAACATCGGCTTCGCGGCTTCCTTCGATAGCAGTTCAGCCCATCTTAAGATTAAATTACACACCTACAGGCATACAAAACAACTAGTTTTGCTTAGGAAAAACTTGTGTAACCTAAAAACAGTTTTGACCGGTAACATATATGTATACTTTACAATATGTACCTGTCCCCCCCGTTCTATGCGTTAAAAACAAAATGACAAAATAGATATATCCTGAGTGTAAGGTATATAAACAAATTAAATGGTATATTTCTTTGCCAATCCTATTAACATTGCAATGAGCAATATTTCACACAGATTTTCAAATACTTTTCTCTTTAATAAAAAAGCAACCAAGAGGAAATCGGACTTACAAAAAAAAAAAGAACGCCAACAGCATCATCATCAGCTTACTCCCTTATTTGTTCCACAAAATACTGACATTTTGTGAGAGAAATTGCACATTTTATTTTGTGTGCTTACTCTTTTTATGTTCGAGTATATAAATAATTCTCAAGTAAGAAAGAAATTGATTTCTTTTTTAAGAAAGAAACAGCACAAAGTACACGTTCTTCGTTTCCAAAGTAAAACGCCGTCGGCTTTTTGCATTATAGGGGCGATGAAAAATCCAGACACAAAAGAAAAGAGATTTTGTTCCATTGTATAAATTTGCACAGTGTAGTTATGTGGATGTACTTTATGTATGATATTTAAACTAAAAGTTTCAAATAAGTTAAAAATTAAAAAAAAAATTAGATAAAATGAAACAAAAATTTGTTTTCACTAATTTCATTTTTTTTTTTTGCCTTAAAACTTTATTTTCAGTGCACTTTCATACAAAAATTTTCAGAATCCATTGTGGAGAAATGACTTATTTTCTGCTCCTATTAATGTGTAAATTTAAATAAATGTGTGTTTAATAAATACATGCATATATTAAAAGTTTCGATAGAATTTCATGATTTAATAAATTGCTTCTTCATTTAAGACATGAAAATGTCCCACGAGTTGCTAAGCATCGTTATACATATGTAAAGGGTGATCCAATAAGAGCTTCCTACTTTGTTTTCTAAATAAAATACATAAATATCAATGTATTGATGTTCGGTTCCTACAATTCAATGCTTCAAAATTATTTTGTTCAAATGTTGCACACGACTAGTTCTTAAATGCTCCATTCTGTGGGTCCAATATTCGACAACTCTTTCGAGCATGTCGACCGGTATTCCTTGAATAACACAATCTATGTTGGTTTCCAAATCGTCAATAGTTTCGGGTTTGTCGACATAAACAAGTGACTTAACATATCCCCAAAGAAA
The DNA here is from genome assembly GCA_963680825.1 of Meiosimyza decipiens. NCBI lineage: Eukaryota > Metazoa > Arthropoda > Insecta > Diptera > Lauxaniidae > Meiosimyza > Meiosimyza decipiens. The sequence continues at coordinate 65,341,054 of OY804258.1, read as the reverse complement.
GTAATTCAATGGCAACAAATCACATGATCTTGTTGGTCTATTAACAGGACCATTTCTTGAGATGATGTTTTCATCGAACGTTTCCCACAATAAAGCGATTGTTTCTCCAGCTGTATGGCATGTTGCGTCAACCAGAGGTCGGCTCCATCCGCATTTTTGAAGAAATACGGTCCGATGATGCCTTCTGCCCATAAACCACACGTAACAGTACATTTATCGGGATATATTGGAAGCTCTTTGATTGCTTCTGGTTGTTCATCGGCCCAAATACGGCAATGTAGCCATTCAACCATAAATGAGCTTCGTCGCTTAAACACAATTTTTCGATAAAATAATGGATCAATTTGAAGTGGTTGTAAGGCCCATAAACCGAAATTAAAACATAAACCAATATCAGCCGGCTTCAATTCTTGACCAAGATCACGCCTCAAGATACGCCACAATGATCCATAAAAGATGCCCAAAGCCTGAGGTCGGCGACGAATCGATTGTTCACGGTTTTCACGAACACTCTCTGCTACTGCAGAAATATTCTCAAAATAACGGGCTGTATACACTCTGGTATAATGACGAATGTCCAATAGTGTAAAAAGGGTTCGAAACTTGGTGATGGTGTTACGAATAGTGCGCTCACTTGGACGCTCATAACGACCAAAATGATGTTGAAGAAGATTTTGGTGGTAAGTTTCCACATTTAATAAACGTTGTTCAGGAGTAAGTTTATTCATGATTCATGAGTCGTATTGAATACTGAACACAAACGTCATATGGACAAGCCATTTCACACACGACAGCTGTCAAAACAACCCAGTTGGAAAAGGGATCACTCTTTATAATTGACTACCATAGTAATGGTTTTGTTTCTGATCAGATCAAAAATATGAGTGTATAGTAAATATCTGTTCAATAGGTTTATTTTTATCTGTGTAAAGCCTATTTCGTAAAAAAAAACCGTTTATTTGATCATCACCGGATTAGAGATCATTTTTTATGTAGTACATATTTACAAATTTCCATAATCGTTTTATTTTATTTATTTCTTTTCAGGAAGTTGGCAGTATTATTGGCAAAAAAGGCGAAATTGTCAACAGGTTTCGTGAAGAAGTAAGTGATCTAAAACTTAACGCATAAATGACAACTAATCCTTTTTTATCTTACAGTCTGGCGCCAAAATCAATATTTCTGATGGTTCATGCCCTGAGCGCATTGTGACTGTGTCTGGTACAACCAGTGCGATCTTTTCGGCATTTACTTTAATAACAAAGAAATTTGAAGAGGTTTGTACTATTATTTAAGAACTTGTTTTTCTTTTTCATTTAATTGAAAATAATTTTTTCGTTATAGTGGTGCTCGCAATTTAATGATGTTGGAAAAGTTGGTAAAACTCAAATACCAATACGTTTGATTGTGCCAGCCAGTCAATGTGGATCATTAATTGGTAAAATAAATTGCTTTTGAAAAATTAAGTTTCGAAACCGCACTGTTATCGCCATTATTTGAAGCGTATATGTATTTTGAACCCTAATGTATACAGATTAATTTTGTGTAAATTAATGTCCTGATGTAAGCCAAAGCTTTTTTTTTCGTTAGTCCAGCTAATATTTTAGAACACTTGGGCTTGGTTTCTTCTACGCATTAGACGATGTTGCGAATTTAAGATTTCATCAGACAGTTAAACACTTGCCCTAAACTAAACATCTAATACTAACTGATTAAATATTGAGAGTTGTGGTATCCCTATTGGGAGAAGTGTCCATATGGGGCTTCCAATTCACCACTTTAACATAACTTAACTAAGCTATGTTTTTCTATGACTTTGACGTACTGAATCATCAACCATCAAATTTTTATTTTTATTGCAAATCAGAGAAATATTTTTGAGGTAAGGCACCTAGGCCAAAATGTAGGCTTTATTCAGCGTATATATCAATCATTTAAGTGATAATCTATGGAATTCGAAAGCAACATAATAGAAGAAGTCATTTTTGATATGAAGTCATTTCTATGATTATTTTTTTTTTGCGAATTGATTAATTTCATAATAGCATTATATTTTAATTGATGAACATTTAAGGTAGTAGATTTTCGTCTTTTTTTATTTTTTTAGGTATAGATAATAGTGTTAAGCAAAATGCAAATAATTTCCAACTTAATTGTTTATTTGTTTCTATAAAAATCTTAATATTTATTCTTAATTTGTTTTCAGGCAAAAGTGGTTCCAAAATTAAAGAAATTCGCCAAACAACTGGCTGCTCAATTCAGGTGGCCAGTGAAATGTTGCCAAACTCAACAGAACGTGCCGTTACATTAAGCGGTACTGCTGAGCAAATAACTCAATGCATCTATCAGATTTGTCTTGTTATGTTGGAGGTACTGTTGTGTTAAATCAGTATGTAATTTATTTGTTTTTTCACTTTCCTCTGTTTTGTTCACACAGTCACCGCCCAGAGGTGCAACTATACCGTATAGACCAAAACCACAAGTAGCTGGACCAGTAATCTTAGCCAACGGACAGGCTTTCACCATACAAGGAAACTATGCTGTACCCACACAAGAGGTAAAATAATTTAAATCATAGAAACATTTAATTTAGTGCTGCACACTCCAATTATTTTGTAACCCATCGCTTAGTTTGTACATTGATTTTCAATTTAAAAGCAGTGCATTTCAATGTGATTATCAATCATTAAATTCTTTCATTATTTTTTATAGCCATATTATATATTTTTTTCAAGCATATTTTTGAGTTGACTTTTACCTTATTGCTTTATCTACTTTGCTACATTCTATTCAGTTTTTACACAAAGGTCTAAATATGGCGACGTTATTTTTGAAGCAGCCATTTTTAGAATCTACATAATATTGTAAAGCGTATGGAAGTTAACATATCCAATTGAAAAAGGCGGCACTAGGTAATGAAGAAACTGTGATTAAAAGAGTCCCAAACATCACAAAAATAAAACATATTTGCGTTGGCAACAGTTCCTTTTAAATGACATCCAAACAAAAACATTAGTGCCCAACTTATGTGTGCTTTACAGTAATATGTGGGTAAAGCCATATGAAAGGCCAATTTTTCTATAAAATCAGGCAAAGTTCAATAAGCGATTACTTATAACCAAATCTCTTCAACTTTTCATCTGTATTTTGTTTGACTAATTGTACCTAACCGACTTTATTTACTTTGTTCACCTCAAAAAACATGCAATGTTAATCCATTACTAACCTATGTAACTTTGCTCATTGATTTCGCAAGATAATTTAAAGAATATTTTGATTATATTTTTATTTTTTAGTTTCGCTCTACATTTTTTAGGATAAACTCTGCGTTAAGTTTCTTATTGTTGTTCTTATGCGTTCATTTGCGTGCTTTTACTCTCATTTGCCGCAAGAACTACAAAGAAAAAGTTGAATTGCTGCGCTATCTAACTTGATTTCTCATTAGAGAATTCTTCTACATTTTATTAGCAATAAAAGGATTTGTGTTGAGGACGAAAGCGAGGGCTCGCGTGCAGTTGGAAAGTATGTGGACCAATCAATTCATGTTTGAAACTTTAAAAAACAAAAACAGCAGTTATTCCTATTCCTCGATTTTTTATAATTTATAGAGTTTAAAACCAATTAATTTCTTTAAATAAATTAATTAATTTACAGATAATTGTAATGTGCAAAATAATCAACATTCTACAGCATTATTATTTGTCAATTTGTCCCTCCATATGACCATGCCTTGATACTCTACTACAGTTCAACTCCCTGCCCGAGCCCGAGCCCTCATCACTTTTCTCTATCTTTACTCGTATATAAAAAATATATCTTGTCCAAATAAATCGAAAAAAATCATGTCAAAATTCCGTCCATATTTTTTTTAAGATCCTCCAAAGTGATTGTTTTATCTAATACTTTTGTTATTGTAATTTTTCTCAATTCTTCTACATCTCACTTATTTCACTCGTGCTTCCTATGGTTATGTTATATTGTTTTCGACCCCGCCAATACTTAGTTATTTAGTATTAATAGTTATTTGAAACAAAAAAATCATAAATTTAAAAATTCATTGATAATCGATCTGTATGTAATTTCCTTTGATAACTTTCTGATTAGTTTAAACACCGATGTTAGTCACAATACTTTTGTAACCTAATTAACACTTAGCACCAAATATTATCCTCATCTATTGTAGCAATTTGCCTCAAGTTATTGTTATTGGTGCGACTGTTAATTATATGTTTAGTAGAAAAAAATCTTAATGTTTTTAGAAAACAGCTTTGTTTTTACGCGTAGTTTATAATAACCATATCTTTCATGCTTATTAAAACAATTTTTAATAGAAGTTGCAATTACAATTTAATATCAAATGTTTTGGAGGGAATCGCGCACAATTTGTGCAAAAAAATGACTGCAGTGGAATGTAATAAAACTTCGAAAAGCTAGTTTAATATTTACTAGAGGTCTGCATGAGTGCACTCGATACGAACATCATATAAATTTCCGAATGTAATAATCTTCGAGTGGAAGTTCACCTCACCTCTCCTGCATGGTGTTTCGATTTGATTTGTGCATTCATGCAGACCTCTAATATGTACTGATGAAAAATCTGTTTTGATAATTGGGCTTTAGGTCCAAAATAATTAAAAAAGAATGATCTTTTAAAATTTTTTGTAATGATGAAAAATCTTTATAGGCTCTAAAAATTAGATGTTTGAAAATATGACATAGCTCGAACCAATATTGACTTATAGAGTTTCGATTCTGTTGAATTCATCCTGTTTTTCAATTTTTGTTGATTACCTCGGAAAGTATACCTTAAATCAAATTAATAACTCATATGTGTTAGGTAGATAAAAGCATATAGATTGCAAACATGCTCTTCTTTGTCCAATTCGAGGTTCTTAAGCCAAGTATCACAACTAACGTGACCAACTATTTTGGAGCTAAAAGTCGTACAAACCGATCTACTGAAAACAAGTACAATAAACATGTGGCATTTTACCAAAAAAAAAAAAGAAACTGTTCAAGAAATTTTGATGAACAAGAAAATAAGGTCATTGGTATGATAGATCTGAGAGTTTTACTACAAGAAAAATTTTGGTGGACAAAAAATTATTAAAAAAAAGATTCTTCGAAGTACGCAGTACAAGAGAACAAAAAAAGTACTGTGATCCCAAAAGAAGTGCGGTTGCTCACGTATCATAACCAATAGTATTTTTAACTCTACTTAAAATCGTTAATGCTTTCTGAAATTTTCTCGAATGTTTTCAGTCTTCACTTTATTCTTTCATTCGGAAAGCACGCTGTTAATCCAAAAATTTACTGTGTGTAGAAATGTAGAAGAGAAAAAAACAGTGAAATCTTTTGGAAGATATTTGATCAAAGCTTTTCACCTCTATATTTTTAGGCTTGATACTTCAAATTTAAGTTGCACATGAGAGTCTCTTTCAGTGTGTGCGAACGTGCTCTTAATTTGCTCCTAAAAATTGTGCAGTTTTCAAGCAATTTCTTTCAGAAACAATAAATAATACAGGCCGACAAAATTTCACCCCAGAAACGATATTATACTTTTTCTAAGTTTTTGACGCGCTGAATCCGAATTTGACCTCCGATTTGATCCATCAGCTCTGGTTTTTGAAATATCTTAACCTAAAGATGCAAAAATGCTGTTTTTGTCATATTGGAAGTTATGTATCATCATATGGTATTTGGATAATAGAGAACTTGGAAAAGCATCTCAAAGTATGATTCTTCCTCTTTATCAATTTTTAATCTTCCAAAAAAATTTTTTTTTTCAGCGCGATGTGACAATATGAGTCTCATCCATCGACTTACTCAAATGTAAGCTAAAAACAGAGTGCAAAATCCAAAATCTTCTACGTAAAAGTGTTTGCTCTTAATTGTCTTAAATTCTTGGAGTAAACAATGATCGCTTTCAAGTTAGAGTAAAAAAAGAAAGAAGGCTCACAACATACGAAATTAAAGTCAAAAAATCTAGAAATTCAGTATGCTTAGTTAGAAGCAAAAACCATTAACATCACATTAGAAGCGTTTGTTATTTTAGGTCCACAGAAATTAAAATGTATCAGCTTTAAAAATAACTATTAATTTAGAACAGAGTCATAATGTAGTTAGTTGTAAATTCCCAAAATGTGCTCCATAGGGGCTGAGTATAATAGAAGAGTAACACGTAAAAACGTCAAAAGAAACGGTAAAAAGCGCTTGGAGTTGGCAAAAATATGATCCAAAAATATTATATGATTCATCACTAACATAAATATTGCATTATCCCCCAAAATGATTGACGTGGTTCTTTGCGACCTTCAAGCTCTTTTTAGCGTATCTTTCGACGTTTTCTTTTTATTAATATGACTTAACTAAGTTGTATCAAATTTGTCTGAGTAATTTTTTAATACAAACTACATATGTTCGGTTCTTCGTTTTGTGTACCAAACCAAACGGGACTTAGGCCTCATTTGTACAGTATTGTAGTGCATAATAGTGAGTAGTGTATGGCGTGTATATTAATAATATAAGAGTTTCAAACTCTTGTGCTCTGTGCACAAGATCAACTACAGCTTATAACGCACACATGCTATCAGAATATCATAGCCTACGTTATGTCAAGGTTTAATTAAGTATATTTTGTATTCGGTGCACTCCCTCCCCGACGTTATACCAAATTTTGATTAACTACGTTTTATACTCGGCCATTACTTACTCTACACTGCTATACAAACATTTAGTATAAATCAGAGGTCAAGTTCGACGACAGGTCCTTTAACTGATATGTGAATATCGGTGACCTACAATTTAAGCCTAATTTGAAAAACTTTTCATTATTAGCATCTCTGGACTATTTGATTAATTTAAATAACAATATCTCTAAAAGTTTAGGCTATCAAAATATTTAAAAAAAAAGCTATCGAACACGGATTTAACGATTCTTAAAAACTACATTTTCCAATAGATTTTGGCCAATTTTTTTATTTTGACGGTTTATTTTAAAGTTAAGATTTATTATTTCAGCTCTTCGAAATCCATATATAGTACAAAAGAATAAGCTTTTTTGAAATAGTAACTATCAAATTTTTTGCATGTCGGTGTGAGTGTAAATATATCTTATCTTCTATAAACTTTGTGTTCTTAAATATTTTGAAAAACTAATAGTTTTCAATAACGCTGCGAATTTCTAAATATTCCATCATTGTGAAGTTCCAAGGACAAACTCATACGAAATTCAGCTTTTAACTGTTTTTACCCTTTTAAATTCCTGTACTAAAAGGAACTTCTCGAATGAAATATATTTTGTACAGTTTATTCCAACGTACTTAATTTTTTCTTAACGAGGCGGAACTTAGACCATTTCCAAAATAAATCGATCAAATAGTCTGGAGATTTGTTTTTGCGTTATTAACAATTACCTGCTCCAGCTGCTATTTGAAAATATTTTTTTACAGATTAAATGTAAATAGAATAACAAAAAATTTTATGAAGTGTTTTATTATTAGTAGAAAAAATAAAAGAGTTCTAGTTATTGAATTATGAATTGAAATAATTTTAATTTTACTCTGTAAAAAGAATTCCAAATACGTTAAACAGAAATTTCAAAATTTTAACTTCGCCACTTTTTGTTAATACAGTGCGACCTCGGTCAACGCAACCCTCGATAAATGCAACTCCTCAATTATCGCAACCTGTAGATTTCTTTCGTTCATTTCAATCTCAGTAATTGCAACTTTTCAAACAAATTTTACTTCGCTTAGTGCAACATATGTCGTTTGAATATTCTCTGTAGCATTTCCGTTACTAAACCGAGTTTGTGAATATCTCAAGAGTGAAAAATGTTTATAGAATTGGTTTCTTCAGCAAATAAATGACGTTTTTTTATACTTAAGGTTATTTCGTATTAAATATCTACGCCCTGGTACCTAAGATTTTTTGCCGCCATCATTGCAACTTCCGCGGTTATTGCAACAGGCTTAGTTTTTATTAGTTGCGATGACCGAGGCCTCACTGTATACCTATTCCAATTCAACGTGTGTATATAAATTGCAGAATTAAAGAAAGTACATATTAAATTTCTAAATATATTTTTTTTTACCCAACTGAAAGACTTAATTAAAAAACTAAATATACATTTTAATTTTATTAATTTTTTAATCTCTGTTTGATTTTTTCAACGCTCTTTTTTTCTCTTCCTAAAATACCACAATTCTACACTACTTCTGTTTCTTTTAAATCTACTACAACAAATAATAACAACAACTACTACAACAACTTTCATTGCTGTCTTCCTACTACTTTTTCTTCATATATAAATGCATACCAAACAAAACAAAAAAAGACCTGTCCAATGTTTCCACTTGCGTTGGCCGGTGGTCTACATGGCATTTCAGGTTTGACGGATCCTTTATTAAAGGGGGCACATTTAGCAGGAGCGGTACCAACACACCATCACCTACAGCATATACCCGATGTGAGTTTTGTTGAAGCGTTAACTTTTGCAATGGTTTTTGTTGAAAAATTTAAACATCCCCTTTTTCCCCCCAACCTACTTTTTTATCACCCCTACTCCATGCTAGCATCCTTGATAGTTGTGCCCTGTTGTAATTATTACAGTTATATTTTCTTCTTTATAATACAATTCAATGATATATTATAAAAATTGTTTCTAGTTGTTGAAACCTGTGTTATATTTATCTATTTAATGTGTTTGCCCCTTGTTGTAGGATCCTTACTGGTTGTACCTTTTGTAAAAAATAAATTATGAAAATGATAATAAATTGATTTGTATTTCAAAATTTGTGTAAGCATGTTTGTTTATTGAATCTACCCTCAACTTTCTTGTTGTTTGACCCCCCAGCTCCCTCCCATTGACCCATTTGCTTAGTAGTAGTATGTGTAACTTTTCCCCTACTTCACTAAAACTTTTTAAAAAGTGACTTTACTTAGTGCTTCAAAAATCAATCCGCCTCTATATCTTTCTCATATATTACTAGAAAAATTTAACAAGTGCTAAATTATGTTGTCCTAAGTTATCCTTGTTAGTCCCTCGATAAAATGTTATTTTATTTGGTAACACCCCATCATAGGAAATGTGTTGCATGCTTTTAAAACTTTTTCTGTTTTTGTTTTTGCTTTAAAAATAAATGTTTATGATTTTTTTTTTTCTTATTAAAACTTTGTTATTCATATACACACATACATCTACTAATATTTTATACTTGTATATATATAGTATACTTACCATTCGATCTAATCATATTACACATGCACGCTATAAAATCCAATATGTACTTTTATTTTTTTTTTTTGTATTACAATAAATTAATTGCTGTAGGTCATTGGTGCATTATAATTTGGTGTGTTTTTACCAAAATTTCTTTAAAAATATTGTAAACTCCACCCCGTTCCGATCCGTTCCGTTCCTTATCCGTCAATTGTGTTCTCTTGTCGAGAATTTGTAAAGTCAATCTTTTGACTTTCTTAATTAAAATTACACTTTAATTTTCTATACATACCACTTAACACAAAAAGTTTATAACACACACATACATATGTACACACCAATAAGCATTTTATTTAAAAACTTTAATTGTATTTGTTCTGATTATATTAAATTGCATTGATTTTCTTTAAATTGTTATACAAAAATGTAAATGTTTTCTTCTAATAAATAAAGTCTTCAATCTTAATTTTGTACTAAAGATAAAATTTGTTCAAGAGTTTTTAACAAAATATGTACTTTTCCATACAAAATGAAAAAAAATATTAAATTCCTTTTATTTTTCTTTGTTCGAAAATAAAACAGGTGGCTAAAAATCCTTTGGCTAGCTTGGCAGCTCTCGGTTTAGCTGGAATGACACCAGCTGGTGCTGGAGGACTTAATCCAACAGGTTAGTTGAAGTATACTAAAGTTCAATAAAACTTTTCGGAGAAATTAAAGTTGAAATACTGTAGTACAGTGGGAGTGTAGTAGTCGCTCGTTAAGATGGTTCTATAAAAAAAAATCAAATGGAGCAGTTAAATGCTCCAAGTTATCTTTGTTTTTAAATTTTACTGAATATGTGCGTGCAGAACGAGGAACAATTTGTTAGTGTCCTATTTTTTTCGAACTTGATTGAAACATGAATTTTAGAAATTTGTTTTTAATTTCAACGCTGAACTCTAATCGGTTAATTTGCTTTCTTTTCTGATAACAAAAATATTTTGAAAATGCGGTTTAGTTGTACTGTAGGCCAATGTTATTTACAATCGTAATAAAAAATACCCAGACTTTCATTGCTGCCCATTGCACCTTTTTTGATATTTGTTTTTTTTTTGTCAATGCATTATGCCTGTTGGGGGAGGGACATAGAAAAATGATTGAAGTGGCATCTGAAAGTTCAAGTGATGCTGTATAAAAAAATAAATCCCATTATGATAACAGTACCAGTGAGTAAGGTTTTCTTGCCTGTTTTTTTTTTTTGGCTTTTAGCGACTACGAGATATTTGTATCGTTTTTCCTTTGAAACTTATTTTCTACAGCATTCGAGGAAAGACGCGTCAAAAAATAGTTATTGAAAAAACCAGAAAAGGTACACTAAATATGCGTTAGTTCGTTCCAGTTTATTCTGAAAGGTTTTGCCTTTGTCATTTATTGCTGAATTTTGTTAAGTACTTAAAACCGAGTAAGAATCAGAAAATTCAATAAAATTCTATCGGAAATGGCGCATTTCAATGCCGTAGAGACGGCAGAACATTAAAAATATTTTTATGTAACAAGCCGGCCTTATGGCGCAGTGTTAGTGCATAGTGCAGCTTACATCCCAGAGGTCCCGGGCTTGATTCCCGGCACAGGCATGGTAATATGCTTTCCACATTTCCTAATTTTCAAGACAAGTCGACATGTGTCAAAATAATGGCATATATTTCAGACGCTAAATAGTATCGTTGGCAAATAAATACTATTTTTCGAATTATAATTTGTTAAATACTTGTTTTTATGTTTATTTTTATGTTTTTGAGAAATTGAAGAAAAACATAAATTTTATTGGTTTTTTTAATATTTTTTTTGTTTTCTTTTTTATACGCATCAAACGTCTTTTATAACTTATATTCCTCCGCTATTACAGCAAGAGGACAATGTCGGGCCTATAGCTACCTGTTAGGCTTATCGAAGTTAATTTATAACATAATTTTTCAATGAAACCAATTAGTAATAAAAATGTAATACCAAATTTTAGATTTCACTACTGTCTGAAATTGGTCTGGGACTGCAGATACACACTTTATCGCTTCGGTCTCTGAGTAAAAACTGCTGTAGTGGATATTTCGTTTCAAATGAGTTGCATAATGTCGTCTAAAAATATATTTAAACTTTTCTTATTCTTACTCAGTTTAAAGAGCTTTATATGATTCAGAAAAAAATTGTGCAACAAGACCGTCCATAATAAGTTGATTCAGTGCCGTTGTTTAGGGTATGTTTTTAAATTTGGACTCGTATCAAGATAGTAGCCGTACTAGTTTTTTTTTTTTTTTTTAGCTCATCAATCTATTCATAACGATATTGGTTGGGTGTAGACGACAATTAAATTAATCCTCTTATTAATGTGCTACAAATTCATAACTCTTTAGGGAATTTAAATTTCAACATTTATATTTAGTTCAAACGTAGGTTCATTGTTTCACATGCCCGCTTTTAAGTATTTTTTTAGTATTTGCATCAAGGCGCGAACAGAAAAGAGATCGCACGATGTCGAAGACTGGAGCACTTTATTCGATTTCCGGACATCATTGACTTAAGAGTATTCAAACTTTAATATTTTTTAGTACTGATCTTCGCCTCTAAAGCAAACCAAATAGAGAAATCCATCCGATATGAGTCGATTCACGTGAGCTTTGTGTGCGAGGGTGCTGAGTCTTGTTGAAAATTTCATATTTTGGTAAAATGTTTGAGCTTCAAAGCAAATTCCTATATCATTTCGCCGAAATTGGTGGCATTCGATCTCTCAATTTACCATACTACGCTGGAAATTTTTTCCACAGAATAAGCGAAGTTAGAATTTCCCAATTTCCAAGTCCTTTTCTAGCCAGCCGTACGCCCATCTGCGCCACAGTGAGATCATGTACTTTTTGTGTTCATGTAGATCTTGAGTTCAAGTTAATTGTTCAGTATTCGTTGGCTACTGGTCGGCAATACGTGTTGAACAGTAGTCAATTTCAGTGAATTTGGTGGTTCACTTAAAATATTTCAATTTTTTTTACAATGTCCACATGTTGTAAACATCTATGATACACGAAAATCTTCTTCAGATTCTCTAACGATAGTCACAAATGACTTGCCGCCAAAATATGAGGTAATCACATTGTAACGTTTGTAATTCATAGCGAATAAAGTTGATTAGGAACGCACTTGACGAAAATGCTCTTAAATACTTGTAAACAACTCGATACACCATCAAATATGAGCGGAATAGTATGACCAGTTTGACAGCTGCAGCAGAGTGAAGTTAGTAACAGTTCAATTGAGGGGCTCTTTACAAACATTCTATATCATTTGCAACGATTGCATTTAATTTCAATTTTATCTAACATTTTGTTATCTTAACTATTCTAAATCCAAGCAGCCTTGGCTGCTTTAGCCGGCTCCCAGTTGCGTACAGTAAACACCAATCGTACCCAGCAGCAACAACAACAGCAGCAGCATGAGATGACTGTTTCCAACGACTTGATTGGCTGCATCATCGGAAAGGGTGGCACTAAAATCGCTGAAATACGGCAGATCTCAGGCGCTATGATACGCATCTCAAACTGCGAAGAGCGCGAAGGTGGCAACACTGACCGTACAATTACCATCAGTGGCAATCCTGATTCGGTCGCACTCGCTCAGTACTTAATCAATATGAGGTAAGTTTGTAATTTACATTTTTTTCCCCAAAATCAAAAACTTAGAGTATTTCTCAAATGTTAAATGAATTTGTGTAATTAAAAGAAAAAATTAGACATGAATTTTGTCGAATTGATTTGTTAATAAACGCGCCGTTCTTTTGCTCATGGATAGCTTATTACAAAATGTTTAATTTGAACATAAGCACTTTTCCACATTTCGTTATCCAAGGGGAACTTATGATTTTATAACTTGCATATACTCGCATATATGTAACTCGTGCAATCACCAAACCAACCAAAGAAAATACGCGTTCACTATTTAACTATCAAACATCTTTCAGGCACCTCTTTGAGTTTTTTTTTATCTGATCGTTTCTTTAGTTTTTCTGTCATTTTATTGCAAATCCTGCTCACACAGATAGCATCTGTTTATTTTTCTATAATATTTATTTAATAAATTTTTATAAATAAAATTAATTTGTTTTTCCTTTACCCATTTAATGGATAAAAGTTTGTTTATCTTAAATCAGTTATTTGAGATAATCCACTTAGTAAAATGTTTAATAGACTTTATACAATATATAAAATGCTGTTGAAATAAAATCGCCTTTATAGATTTTTAATAAATATAAAGAGAAGAAAAAATCACTGCCTTCTTTTGCTACTTATCGCTTAAAGAAAAAATCCTTACATTATATCCCAGTACAAAATGTGCTCTTCCACTTCCATAAAATGTCCAACAAATAATCCGTAACTTTTAATTTAATATATAGTAGCAGAATAAAGTTAATGCTTACTGTTTTACCTTACAATTTAAGTGTGTGTGTGTGTGTTAATTTTCTTCTAAGTATGCAATGAAATAATAAAATTTAGGTGAAAATTCGTCAGAAGTTTAACTAACCATTGAGATCTACCGCGGAGCAAAAGGAAGCTAACGCAATGGAAATTGTAACCGGAACAGAAGAACAACGCAAATTTGTTTTAATCCTTAACCTTGATTCCTACATACAAATGTGTAATGGTAATGAAACACTTATGTTAGTTGACAAATGTTTGCTTAGTTGATTGTAAAAAAAGAACAACTACATACAACTGAGTGTCCTTCATTTTCGGATTTTATTTTGTTTTCTCTGCATAGTTTTCGTTTGGGATGTAAATCCATTTTTCAAAACATTTCGAAAAATCGTTTCTCCTTAGGGTTTCTTAAAGCCTTGGAACCAACAAAATATTTAATTGATGTCTAAGTGCACAAGAGAATTTTTTTAGTAATGTTCGCAGATCAGCATTATCGTGAGAGCAAATATATTGAACTTTTTCTGTTTTTTCAAGAAATTTTCCGGAACTAGTGACGATCTCTGTTATAGGGATGAAGCTCTTTAGCTTATATATTAAGTCACATTGGAAGTATTTAACAATTGTGAGATTCTTGCGTCATTCCAACTTTTTCTATGGATTGAAAATATCTACGCAATTTGTGCTTAAGAGCTTTGTATCTAAGGAAAGGTCCACACCCACTTGTCTAAGCTACTCTTATCACTTTGTTTCTTGGTGCCAAGTTTAATAACACTATGTTGACAAATGTTGTTGATATTTTTAGTTTGGCCTGGACGATTATTCTTATTCATTCAGTTAGGGGAAAAAATCTTTTTTTTTTATTTGGATAATGTGAAATATCAAATTATTGCGTGGTGGTACAGTCGTGCTTATTTAAGGCTTGAAGAATTCCACATTGATTGTAAGATATATCCTGAAAAGAGCAAATATTTTAAGATTCAAGCTTCTAAATGAATTTTTATTTATATAGGGCTTTTAAGAATTTCCTTACATTCGATTTTTCATCCTCAGTAATCAATTAAAGCAAAGGGGATTTTGTCGAAGGTTGAACTCAGAATACTTTCGATACTTTCTTAAAAAATTTCTCCTCGTTGCACATTTTCAATAATTCGAGGGTTTGAACCCCGACCATTCCATGAATTGTATTTGGACAGGCGCTCTTAACAGTTGAGCCGTAAAGAGTTCTTTTTGAGGTGTACAAAGTGTAGTTTTTATGTATTACATTTCGCACACAATGCGCCACCTTGTACGAACTAACCAAAACTGGTCTGATGAGGGTATGTATATACATTGGTAATAGCCGAAACATATGTCACCAATTACCAGGTTAAATTGTTCCACGTGTTGTCTCTGTCATGTTTGTTTAAAAAAAGGCATTGACCGATTTATGAAATTTCACATGAATATCAGTTTCTGCTAATGACTGCGCAATTCGATCAAAATATGTTCAATTAATTAATAATATCAGTCAACTAAAAACAATTAAAATTACATAAAAATAAAAAACGCAGTACTGTGACACCAGGTATTGCCTCTTACATTACTTAATACCTCCTGCATCGATATGACAGCCACTCGTATTCTTATTTATAAAGACATCAAAGATCGCAAGTTTTCTCTTAATTAATTAACCTTTTCATTTTTAACTTTACATAAGTGTTTCGTTTACTATTGCGATTACTAAGAAAGTAAAAAAAAAATTTTTAAAAATTAAGTAACCAGTCCTCCAAGCAAATTCCACCAACAGCCTTATTCCCATTTACCCGTAAAAAATTAAATAATCATAAACCAACTCAATTCCACAAAGTCACAAAAATTAAGAAAAAAAAAAAACGAAATAAACACAAAAACAAACTACAACCTGCTCTCTCTATCTCTCTCGCTCATCACCAAACAAACAAATCCTATTTTCCTATTTCTTTCTCTCTTATCCCTTTTTCAGCGTTGAACTACAGAAGGCCAATTTGCAAGAGCCAAACAATGCCACCACCAATGGACAAAACAATACAAATTCGACAACATCAAACAACTCGACAACTTCTTCATCTTCATCGAACGATGCAACGAACGCCAGCATTACTAACAACACTAGCAGTCTTAACTCTACTTTGCCATCACAACTGTCAGCCGCAAGTTCTTTGGCTACCGCTATACCACTGGCACAGTTATTAGCGAAACCTGGTGCACTTAATGCACTTTCGAGCCTCAGCGCTCTTGGTGGCCTCACCGATTTGCTCGGCGGCCTGGCAAATCTTGGCCCGCCAGTGCAAACTACTGGGGTGCATCGCCCGAAAAACTATACATCGTCGCGTATTCGTAATCACGGCAGCACTGATTCAACCACAGACAGTGAAAAAAATCGCAATAAATTCAATCCGTATTAAATTAAACAAAAATTCAAAAAACTACGTGTCTGTGCAGAAAGAAAAAATAGTAGTAAATCTTACTGCCATTTCTTTTTTGCTTTACTCTGAATATTTATTGTTATTTCTTTATATGAAAGACAATGCGTTAAAAATTACAATTGCATACATACACAATTCATTAAATATTTACATTTCATAACATACATAATACATAAATCCTTAAGCGAAAAGCTACGATGAAATTATTCATCACATTGATTGCGACGTATGGGAGTAGAATTAAGATTTGCTACGTTTTTAGTTATGAAGAGGCGAGCTTACGTGTGGCGTTCGAGAGAAAGTGTATCCATTTTCTAGAGTTCTGGCTATTAATTTGATTGACTTTATTAAACACAATGTTATTCGCGTTAAGTTATAAAGTTGAAATCAGTTTGAAACATAAATAGTAGTAGAAACTATTTAAGCAAGCATAGTAGACATACATATACAAATATTTTCAAAGTATTGTAGTATTATTCTTGATTATTTAGTACGAAGTAGTGTTAAGACTTAAAAAGAAAACAAAATCAGAAACACCTTAAATTCAAAATTTTTTTGAATAGTTTTAATGCACTTTTGCAATATCAATATGACAATTAAAGAAATGTAAAAAAATTGAGCGAGCCGAGAAGAATGAAATATCTGTAATAGCTAAATCGAAATATTTTACACAAAATAGTTGAAAATAATTTAAAAATAGACTCAAGTTAAACAAATTGCTTAAAAGTCGGTTTCTTACCCTCTTTCAATGAAGCTTTTTCACTTGACGTTTTGGGCGTGCTGATTATAGCCTGTTTTTGATATAGAAGGATTATCACGTTTGATCTCAAAAACCTGACATGCTAAGACGATTCTGAAACCAGATTCTGAATATGAGACTATGTCCAAAATGCAATATATAGTTTCAGTATCTGACTTTTTACGCTATTTTTAATAGAATAATTAGAAGCTGCAAATGACTGTTATTATTGATGTCAAATGTTCGATTTTTATTTAAAACTAAAATATAATAAATCCATTGTTTTATTGAAGGGAACATCCTGTCCGAAAATCCACAGACCGATAAAATTAGATAACAGTTTTTGAACTCACATGAAAAACTAATTTTATCGTAAATTTCCATTTTGCTAAAACTCCGCCGATTTTTTTGTTGTTGGTGAAGTTGATGTTTTGAAAATGTTTAAGCTCTTGAAACTTTGCTGAAAACGGATGTTACAATGAAATTAATGATCGACCATATCTTTTCGAGTCAAAACTTAGCCCCTTAATATTTATTTATTTTTTTTAATGATTATCATACTGATATCTCAATTAGGAGATTTTTTTATTAATTTCTAATTAACCTGGTTTTAAAAAAATTTGTCAATAGTTTGTACTCCCTTAATAAAATACGTTTTTATTTTTGTTCTTTTGATGTTTTTTCAAGAACCTAAAATTTTTTGCTGCAGATATTCTTTCTTATCTCGTACTCGCATGACCACTAGTTGACACATAAAACGTCATTTAGATTACATCATTTTGTGCCCTTTTTCATTTAAAAAAATGAATACTCATAAACATATAATGTGTTATTTTTTGTTGTCAATCTAATAGCTTAATCGATTCTTCAAGAAAAGAAAATTTACAGTTTATTTATTCCATATTAGTTTTGGTTTATGTACTCGGAAAGTACGCTTTAAATAAAATAAAAATGAAATTAAAGTTGTAAATGAGCAAAAAATATCGCCATGTGATAAGATTTGTCAAATCTCATTATCCAGAGTTCTTTTCGATCGAAAATCGATTTATTTTATTCTCTACAGTTAAGGTCCTAAAATATATTTTTTTAGTTCAAGGCATACTTTCCGGGTAAATCAAAAACAACTGAAAAAACAGCAGATAAAGCGTTGTTTTACTTTTTTTGTAGAATCGAAACCGCTGTATATAATATAATAATAAAATAAGTTTCTTTAAGAAGCTTATATTTCGAATGAAATATATAAAATTATATAAACTTTAGGACCAATTATTAGTAGTATTGAATAAGTAAAACTCTTCACTCTTTCATTGACATTTTGGAAACTTTTTTAAACTGCATTATTATTTTCATATGTTTTTAAATTTAAATATAAAAATTATTTAAAATCATGACTCAAAGTCATTATATTTTAAGTCAAAAAATGGAAATCATTTTAATTTGTTAATTTCTTTACATAATTTAAAGTTTAACATTATTTTTTAAGTTTAAAATAATAAAATATATTTTATAAAAATTGTTTTACATTAATTATAATTTCATTATTACTTATTCCACTACAATTGGTAGCTTTTTGATTTCGGTTTTTATTTTATTGAAATATTTTCCTTAAATTTCTTGTAAGTTTAAGCTCCAGTTTTGGAAAACTCTAAAGTATTTTAAATTTAAATCCATTACGAAATATACTTGTAAGTTTGTTAAGACCAAAATGCGGTTATTACCATTATATATATATAAATTCAAATATTTGTAGCTATTATATAACTGTATTTCTATACGATAATTAATGTCTAAGCATCAGATACATTAAAAATTTATTAAACCATAATAAAAAGAATAGAAAAAGGTTTTTCATTTATCTTCTTGAAAAATAACTTTAGCTTTAAGAGAAACTTTTCTAGTTTATCTAATCTATTGAGTATTCAAAACTATGCAACTAAAAACTATTTAAATCTTTTAAAGTTAGTTAACGAATGTTACAGTTTCTGTTGCATAGCGTTAAGCGCTCATTTATATTAGATTTGCGATTAGTAATTTTATGGATATAAGTTGACAATAAAAAAAAAAATTGGAAAAAATATTAGGCATTTATTAGACGTTTTCTCTTGTTCATGTTACTAACTTTGGGCAGATCAAAAATTTAATACTCTATGCTGCACATTACGAGTAGATATTGGTATGGCAATCTAACATTCCCTTCTACTTCTAATGAATCGAGTATTATTAATTATGGCAAAACTCAGAAAGGCTGTCGATTTTCTCATTGTTTGAAAACATTTTTAGTATGCCTTTAATAAAATCCTCACCAAATGATTGGTGCATACTATGTCTATATGGAATTGAACGTTCAAGAGTTAGAGTGAAATATATGCTGACTAATAACGTAAAAATCTCGCGGTCGATGCAGGTTTGAACCGATATTGAACGAAAACAGCAAGACTAAACTGGCAACAGTACTTTGTGGGTTTAGCTTTAAAAAGTTGCTAATTCAAGAAATCAATTTTACCAAATTTAAATCAAAAACTTATATTATTGTCAACCTTTATGTCTTTGTCGCTAAAAGTTTATACGAGTACTCTATTTTGTAAGCAGTTGTTACTTATATTACATATTTTATAGTTTTTTTCAAAAAATTAAAACAAACTTATTTCAGCATTTAAAACGTTAACAAAATCCTTAAAAAATCCTCATCATAATCCGTCACCACACATTAATCCTTCAAAATAAATATTCAATAAGAAAAGGACTCAAACCAACCAACACCAATAAACAACCCAAAAATCATCCAATCAACCAACCAAACAAATATCAGCCTAAGCCTCTACAACTTAAACTTAAAAAATTAACCTAAAAATATTCCCAGTTCAGAAATCCGGTAAGATTTTTTCTTTAATCCTTTTTTAAATATATAATTGTTGACTTTTTTTCTTATAGACTTTTTTCTTTTTTTTATTCAATTTAAAGTTTTATTTTTTTTAACATATTCATTGCATATTTAAATAAAACTGATCTATATATTAACTCAGTCAAATCTTTTGCAACAAGCGCATATTGTTCCTAACATTTTTTTAAGCGTATTGCATGCCGAATTCTCAAGCAATTAACGTTGGTCATAAATGTGGTCCCTATATAAGGCTTGGACTTAAATCTATGAAAAGAGGGCATCCGTGCTGCAATATTAGTCGAGTCGAAAATAACATCAAAATTTACCGGGAATGTTATGTTGGGCACATTACTTGAAATATCTCGATATCCTGCAGTGTTGAAGTAATTCTATTGCCAGGTTGCGATTTTGTTAAACATTTTATTTTTTTTTCTATTCAGTATCGAAATTTTGTAAAAAATTTGATATTTTTATGACCAAATTCTGATATATTAGTCGAGGTATTGTCGACTCCCAGCTTTCTGAAAAATTTTCCAGACACTGAGATTGTTTTCAAAAACGATGTTAATTGAGTTGGAAGCTTATTTCTAAGACTAAATCAGTGATGGCATTTTCAGTACATTTGCGTTGTGCTTAATATGTGTCAGTATATTCGACAAACTTTTAGTACATTCGTACAATGAACGAATTTTCAGTGTACTTGGAGCTTTTTCAGTACTTGATCTAAAGTAAGTAAATTTTAGACTTAGACTTTTAACTTTTTTTTAGTAAAAATGGCTGTAGTATACGTAAAAAAACTGAATAAATTTTCTTTTTTTGTAAATTTTGGTGTCCATGAAAACAAAACTGCATTCACTCTCCAAAAAAAAAATTCCAAAGTCTCGATTAAGTACATATCCACAAAAGCCCATCACTGGTATAAATCAAATTGATAACTGATAGTATTCTGTTGTGAAACAAGTTCGTCCAACTTTGCCGCTTGTTTGGGGTCTCTATATCGCTGAAACCACCAGGTAGCTTTTTATTTTATACGGCCAAAGGCAGCACTAATTTTTGGAGTATATTTATGAATTTCTCCTTTGGAGTCAATCAAATCAAACCAAGAAAAACAGTCCATTACATTAATGTTTTTATCCAGAATGATAAGCAGAATATAATCTTACCTTGGCGTGACTGAACTAATTAGTTTTATTTGCTTTGAACAGAAGACACTTCACTCTTTGTAATGCAAGAAGAACAGTCTTAGGTACACAAAGTACTAGAATACACTTTCGTAACTTTTCTTGGTATGGTTTGAACCAGATGAACTTTACAAAGGGCATAACATCATAGGAATTGAACATAGATATCTAGTGCTGGACACGAGCCTAATAAAATATGACACCAAAATGGTGCTGTTATATTCGGTGCATGGAATATGTCTGCAGTTCCTGAAGTGATTCTATTGTGTGTTAAACATACTGACATAATAAACTATAAATTCAATTTACTTTTACTATCAAAAACTTGTAGTATATTGCTATTATTAGCTGTGAGTCGAAAACTTCACTTGAATTCGCAAAATATGTCATGAACAAACATATAGAGAATACATTCCAAGTTTAAAGCATCATCAGCAGGGTTGCCAAGTGGCCGCTTTTGACGCAACTAAGCCGTTGAGCCTTGTTGGAATTGAATAATTTCCAAAAAACTCATTTTTACCATTTTAAGGAAAAAAATTTTAAGGCTTTTTTCGTTGTTTTCAACTTGGCACCCAGGTTTTTTGAAAAATGTCTTACCAGAACTATTTTTGTTTTTTTTCACAACTCAATATTTGTTTCTGGATTTTCGAGAAAATCGGCGAAAACTAAAAAAATTCCGATTTTAAAAAATATAGTTTTTATGATAAATTTAAAATCGGCGTGATTATTGTACATGCATAGGTCTCAGAGAGGAAACCTATTTTCTCCTCTACAACTTTATTCGCCATATTTTTCGATTGAAGGCGTACTTTTCGAGTAAATGACAAAAAACAATTTGATTTCTGATCTCTTGGCCACCAATGAGCACTATCACTGAGTGCAGGTAACATCCAGTTTTACTTTCTGATCAAATAAACGAGTTTCAAGTTTGGATAGATAATAGGAAATAATTAAAGAAACGGTTGCATTTTAGTTAATTTTTTTATTTTAGTTACTAAATTTTAAAAAAATTATTTAGGAAAACAATTAATGGAGAACAGCTGTTATTTTTTTAATGCCTGTTTAATAGCATAGCTCTTTAAATCGCTATAAAGAAAGATTTAATACCTCTTTTAATTTTTATAGTTAAACAATATCCCGAATTCTTCTTTATTCTCCTGGGTCTATCTCAAGAGAAGTTGAGAAAAAAGATACCTAATTGCCAGCGCATATTGGTAACCTTGCTGCACTTTTTCCTTCGATTAGTTTCTCTCCAGCCGAAGGGCCTACTAAGTTTTTCATATAGACAGCACTGATGTTTAATATTTTTTTTAATTCATTTCTGGCTCTCAACTTCATTTAAAAACTTTCTTAATAGCTGTTGCAAATGATTTGATGTAGTGAAATTATTGCTTGTTTTTCTATATTTAAGGAAAAAAATTCTTTTCTTCATTTATCTTTCTTCACTTAAACATTGTCACATACCAATCGGACTTATAATATTATTCTTAGTCTTTTACAAAATTCATTGAAATCAAGAAACATATTTTGAATTTATAAGGAATTCAGTGCTAAATTTTTTCAAAAAACATATTGTATTACGATTTGCAAAGCGCAAAATGAAATTAGTAAACTTTTAGAAGAAAATAAAAATAATACAGAAAAGTTTACTGCTTGCGTATTTACTTTTATAAAATTTAAAAGTAACTACACTTTGAGAGCTCCACTTTTTACTGAGTCTATTTATATTTTACAGAATATCGATGGAAACTGCTGGTTTGCCAATACCCGGCTATCACTATATTGCGCCAAATACAATTGTGAAGACCCCCATACATTAAATAAACAATGGATGCAAGTAGCTGATGAAGCAAACAAAACTACAACACATTACAAGCAATTCAACAACTACAACAACAACAATAACATAATATAGCAATGTTTAAATTATAAACTTTTGCTAAATCTGAGCTTTCTTCAAATTCAAGTTTTTGTTTTCGAAACCAACAGCAACAAGTGCTGAGACCATCCCTTGTAAGCATAAAGCACTCAATTTTATTTTGGATAAGAAAAAACAAATGGTAGCAGCAACATCATTGGAAACAAAAAACAAAATTGCAGAATTGAATACATTTACCAGCGCCTCCTAATTAATGAACAAAATAAAATCTAAAAAACATTTAATTATCATATCTTTGTTATTTCGAAAAATTGTAACAAGAACAGTTGATTTTTGTAATATTTATAATTTGAATAAGAGCAACAACAACAACAACATATACCGCTAAGCCACACACAACCCATAAGAGCAGTTGTTTTAAATGAAAATTTAATGAACAGTACCAGCCGAGAACTTGTACTTTTCACATAAAGTCTCGAGCTCATAAACGTGAGAGACCAAAAAGCTCAGCTAAGGCTGTTACTGTTTAAATTCAATATGAACTCAAATTTTAGAAAAACAACTAACATAAATTGAATATGTGCTTCTATATTGTAAATGCATTTTGAAACACACTCACTATTCGTTTTGTATTTGTGAAGTCAAATTGTAATTTTATAAATTATTTATTTTTTTGTTTTATACATTTATGTTTCCTAATTCTCTCATTTTGGTACAAAATTTATTGTAAACTAAAAAAAAAACAACAACAAAAAAAAAATAAGACAAATTTTTCCTTATTTTGAAATTTTAGACTTAAAAATTGTGACATCAACAAAATTTATGTTGTTTTTTCACACATGAAAAAATTAAAAATAA
Source organism: Meiosimyza decipiens (assembly GCA_963680825.1). Taxonomy (NCBI): domain Eukaryota; kingdom Metazoa; phylum Arthropoda; class Insecta; order Diptera; family Lauxaniidae; genus Meiosimyza; species Meiosimyza decipiens. The sequence continues at coordinate 65,317,413 of OY804258.1, read as the reverse complement.
AGCTTTAAAAAATTAATGTTAGCAAAATTTTACAAGAAAAAAATTAGCTGAAAAAAAGTTGCAAATTTTTTTTATATATACATACATCATGATATATTATGACAAATTGTAACTAAAAACATAACAAGCCCAAAAAGCTTACGCGAAGAAAAAGACTTTTTTATTATGGTTATTATTATTTTCTAACGTTTTAGACTTATGACAAATTATAAATGCATAAATTATACAACATTAAATTTAATTAAAAAAAAAACAAAAAATCAAATATTTTAAAACCAACATGTTTCATTATTATATTTAAATTTACTTATTTTTGCATAGTTTTTAGTATTTTATTTAATTTTTAATGATATAAACAATAAAACGAAATGTTTATTTAAACAGAAAGTAAAATGAAAAAGCGATAATATAAAAATGTAATACATATTGTTAGCAATAAAATATTTATAATAACAAATATAAAAAGAGGCGTTACAAATGTTGAAACAAAGAACTTATTTAAATTTACGTTGTATTTAAAACAGAAAAAAAAGAAATATTTAAAAAGAATAAAACAAAGTAAGAGTATATACAATGTAAGCAAAACACATACATAAGTTGTTATAAAAAAAAGTTATAAATATAAAACATAATTTTTAAAAAAAATAAACAAAATCATCGTAACTCATAGTGTCAAATATTTCAAAAATGAAAAATGAATTTAAAAAACATCTAGTTTAAGGAATTAGCAAAAAGCAAAAAGTTTATTCAACATACTACACACAAACACAACAAATACACACTTATACTAATTATTCTATAGCAAGTTTTAAAGTACTCTTTTGACACAGTTGTTTGCACAGAAGAATCATTGTTTGTTCGTTCGTAGCATTTTCTAACTATGTTGATTGAGCACTTGAAATTCGAGTTTTTGAATTTCAGCATGAACAAAAATTAATAATATCATATCAGAAAAATAAAAATAACAAGTATCCAAAATATTTAAAGTAAAATAATTATTTTTAAATTTTTAAACATAAATTAAATAGCAGAAGAATGAAAACAAAACGTATCCAAAAATGCAAAACATTAAAAAAACAAAAACATATCTAAAGGCAAATCAAACATAATCAACAGTTGTTTCTTATTTAACATATATACAACAACATACAATACCCATTAACTATATACATACATACATGCATTCAGACATAGGTACATACTCTTACATATACAAATGTATGGGATTTTTAAACCCTTCTATAAATAGATGAAATTATAATACACACAGAATCATACATTTACGCTAGCATAGGCTCATTAAATATACATAAATACACATAAAAGTAATACATACATACATACTACTTACATAATGCAAAAACGATAATCATTTAATTCTCACGATAAAATGTCAACAGTCAAAATCACTTTCATAATTCATTTACAATCATTGGCATTCATTATTTATATATAGGAAACATGGGTACAAAAGCATTGGCATTGATACACAAATTATAATCAATTCTTTACGCTAATATACGAATATTTTCTAAACCGAAATCCAACTTGTAACGTTTAATCTTCTGTAGTGTCAACAAGCAAAATAAAATATAATTTGGAAGGAATTAATGAGTGACGAAACAAAAATACTGACGAGAAATGCGTCAGTCTCAGCCAGCAATCATAACTTATGACTTATTGCTTGAATTTTTTAAAAATTTCTGAAAAATTACAATTTAAGATTTGTATGGATTATTTTAAAAACTTTCCTGCAGTAAAGAATTTTAAAACCATTAATTATGTGAGTTATTTTGTTGGCTTAAATTGACTTCGGATTTTTTTAATTTTCTATTGCAATATAAAATAGCGCACTAATTTGATTTACATCAAAAACTTAAATACCTGTGCCAGTTCATTTTATATAATAATTTCTAATGCTAATTAAACTTCTTTAGCCGTGTTCCAACTTATTCAATTTGCTTATAAAACTTAACTAGCATTGACTTTTTAACTTAAATGCTAAACGTATTGAAATGACATTGCAAAACTTAAATGTTAAATGCTAATGAAATTAAGCAAACGCTTCAAAAACATTAAAATTCAACTTCTAATTTTAATGCCAACATTAAAAAGCTTAATTAGCATAATTGCTCGAAGTAAAATGTCAATTGTATTCTTTGAAACTTTCAAATTTTAACTAAATTATTCTAACTGATTGAATTGAATATTACATTAAAATTTTAATTGCCAACTGAATTGAGCTTTTCTAGTAATTACCGTTATTTATTTTTTAAATAAAAATGTTCCAATTCTAATGCCGTGCCCATGCTCTACGTGATTATCATTTACATCATCTTAAACTTTTTTATTTATCACACTAAATCAACCAGACGCAACTACAATTTCTCGTAAACATGAACATTTTTCAAAGCAAATACGACATTACGTTAGATAACTTATAAAAGACATACATAGATACATACATACAAACAAAGAAACATATCTGCAAGTCTGTTCTTATGTAACAATATAAAAAAAGAAATACAAAATGATATCTAAATATCGATTTTAACCGTAATTGTATCTTGTTTAAATACATGCATGTCACACACACCTATAATAACCGCAAAAAAAGCGATTATATCTTGAAAATGCTGCTTCTCTTTATTCGTCGTTGTCTTTTTTTTAGAGGTTTAAGATTTTCTGTTTTTTTTTTGAAATTCTGTTTCTTTAAAATTCTGTTTGTTAATCTTTAAGTATTTATTAGAATTTATTATAGTTTCTTGATATAATTTAATCAATATACTTTTTTTTTTTGTTAATATTACAAATATTTACAAATTAATAAATTAATTTTTTTCTAAACTGAAAATGTTTCCTTTTATTCTATTTTACGATATTTATTTTCAGATTTTTATTTAAAAACGTGCCACATACTTTTCATTTTTATAACATAGAGAGAGTCTAATATCCCTAATGCGCATTACACCTCAACTTAATATGAATTACATTAATACAACTCAACTGTATTATGTGCTACATAACTTATTCGTCGAATTGCAACCAATATTAGAAAAAAACAAAAAATATAACGAGACCATGATGTTTTCATACATAAAGCTGATTTTTCACGTTCAGCAGCTTTAGAGATGGGAACTCTTTTTGCCGCTAGCGTTGTAGGTGAAGGAAGTAAGTGCGTGTATCGAATTACATGCCTTTGTTTTGGAGAGCTGTAGTTTTAGTTTAGAAGGGTAATATATTTTCTTCGCTTGTCAAGCAACTGCGGGTTTTTTTATAACTTGATAAAATATATAAGGTTCCTTGCTTATTTTTGGATTTAATTTATATTATGGACTTTTTTAAATGATGAAGAAATATAATATGTAGCTCTAGTGCGATATATATCCGTGATCTTTGAAACTATAATATTTATTTTTTCCATTAATATATTTATTAATTTTTATGTTTAGGTTCTTTTTTTTTTGTATATTTTTAAAAATTTATTAATATGTTTATTTTTTTTTACACATATATTGCATAATATATATCACAATATTTGAAAATTTACACGTACGTGAGTATTTTTGCCTGTAGTGCGACCAATGCAAGTATGCATCCTAAGTTTAAAATATTAATTAAATGGGAACTTTAAAAAATTTCATAAGCATATTTTATTTACTGCATTCACAGCCATAGGAACTCAGTTATCTTGTTTATTTTGTTTATCTTATCGTGTCTGAAAAATAAATCATATGGGTACATCCACTTGATCCATTTTTAAAATATTCACCCATGTTAACAATTCTGTAATGCTGTAACAAACAGTTTTAGTTTTTCTCGAACCGTATATATGGTGGGTTATTACATTTTTATGTGATCCCATGTACTTGGGATTTAGACTATGAATAAGAAATAACAGTGTTTCGGACATCGGAGTGAAACACTAAGTCAAACGCCTAAAATAATTACTATACACAAAGGTTTGATTTGGAAAATCAAATATATCACGATATTATGCTCTGACTTTTGTAATTTTGAATTTTTATTTTTAATTACTTTCAACACGAAGCAGCATTTTTAATGCATCATACAAAAAAAAAAGTATATGAATAATAACTATTAATTGTATGACATATTTTTAGGGTGTAAAGCGTATGAACCAATTTTTTAAACATAAACAATTATGTAACTTAATTATTGGCAAATGGAATTGAAAAATAAAAACAAATTGAAATAAATAAAATAATAAAGTTAAAGTGGAAAACAAAATGCAAACAAATAATAGAATTAAAAGAAATATTTAGATAAATTAGTATAAATGTCGAGTTTTACGCTTAAAAAAAAATTTGTGTAATTGTTATTGAAAATTAAAAACAAAAGTAGCAGAATGGTTAATCAATAACCAAAAGCATAAAACAAAGTCAGCTAAAAATATAAAAAAAAAACATTGCTGGAAAAATATTCAAAAGAAAAATGTTAGTTCGAAAACTGCAAGAGCATTGTGTAGTATATACTTTATGCCGTTGTCTCAATATCCAGTTGAACTTTCACTGGTAGATCAAAAAGAAAATATGTGCATTTTTATGCCAAGCTGCCAGTTTGAGGTCTCTGTTAAAAAACTTAAACGGATATTGTGAAGCCGGACCTTAATTTACGAATTTTTGTTATAATTATTGGAGTTGCTATAATTTTTATCGTTAACACTAAAATTTATTTTATTTTTTGTTATATATGAAGGAATCTTACAGTGCACTGAGTCCAGAATGGTATGTTAATGATATGTGCATCATTCGAAAGATTCTAGAAATCTTAAAGCACCTCAAATTCGATTTTTGCGATAAGTTTCCAAGTCAAGGCGGAAAGGCGGCTACATGTGGACTGCATTCATATATGTAAAAGTAGTTAAGCCTCTAACGTATGCTGCAGAGTTTAAGCGAATCTAAAGCATGAACGATATCTGCTTAACGTAGCTCTATAGTGGTGCGAGTCGTTTGAGAGTTCATCAAATTAGTATTCAATCGAATGAACTGTCAAATGACGTGATCCCGCGCGTGCATTCACCTTCGACTGCTACGCAATCGGAGTGTTTAAATTCTAATTGCAGTAATTAACACCCTAAAGAGGTGAATCTACAATAGTTGGGTCATATCGCGGGCAAATGTCTCCGTCGATCGAAAGCTTTTCATTGTTACATGATTTATTCATGAGAATTCGCTACTCACTTTTAACTCTATCGCTAACAGCGAGAATTGTGTGAGAAGACAATAACAAAATCACAGACATAGCGCGTAAAATTATAGCTGCTAAGTTTACACATATCGGCCGGCACTGCTATAGTTCTCTTTTTTTTATTTACTGTTTTTTTTTTTTTGTATTTTAACATTTTATTTTAAATTTTATAAATTATTTTTATTTTATTTTAAGATAGGACACAAAATTGTAAATCTAAAAGGGGTATTAAAGAATTAAGGACGTTGAAAAATACAAAAATGCGACACGAATACAGGAAAATTGCTTAAATTTTATTTAGTAAAATAAATTATAAAAAAAAATATGTAAAATAAAAGCAACAATATTTACCTTTAATAATGCAGGCTAAAAGCAAAGTAGTAGTAAATGTTGTAGCAGGCAAATAAAAAAAGTCGAGGAAATAAAAATAATAAACTATGGTGATTCATGTGGGAAAATAATAATTTTCAATAAGGAACAACAAAACAAAAAATAAAAGCAATCATTTTAAACTGTGTATTTGTAATTTTATTGAATATTTGAACCTATTAATAAATAAATGTCGTTAGTAAAAAATTAATAAAGAAAAAAATATTGTAGCTAAAAGAAAATCAATAAATAATATATCTTAAAAAGCAACATCATAACACCGAAAAAAAAACATTATTCAACATCAACTGATACTCTACACAGCAAACGGACCAGAAGAACTACAGTGTAATGGTGTTTTATCGCCGACGACAAAAGCAGAAGAAGAGAACTAGAACGAAATAAGGGGTTTTCGCTTTTTTCAAACATAAAATTCTTCATACATTAGCAAATTACAATCAATTGTGTATTGTTGATTGGTAACTTTTTTTAAAGAATTTTAGCAAAACAAAAAATAAGTAGTTAAATTTTTTAAATTACAGTTTTAATGCAAATTTAACACTTTTGTTTTTAACTGTAAAAGTATTTTTGTTGATTATTGTAAATTTGAACAACAACAACTACAAAAAGTACGTGTAAAGAAAGCAATTGTAATGGTGCCTTAATTATAAATAATTTCCAACAACAAGAAGAAGAAAGATACAAGAGAACCTTCTATTTAGTTGCCTAAAAAGAGACTACTACATCATGAAAAAATCAAAATCTAAGTCATTTGCTTTCATCTCAGTTCTTCCAAGAATAAAATTTATATATCTCGTAAACTATCGTTTTAGCTGAGTCAAAATAATTATTGGCCAACCTTGCTTTACTATGTATACATACCTATGTACTTGACTACATTATTTCCTTTTCGTTAACACATGTCTACTACTGCACTGTGTATGTATTTTCCGCAAAGGATTTAAGCATCTTGTCACAAATTAGATAGCAATTAAATGAAATTGGCATGAGAATATGGTTACATTCGTATTCGTGTTTATTCGTAAGCGTGTGTCATTTGGGCTTTAGTTATGTATTTCTATTAATAAACTGTGCCAATTCCATGCTACAACGAATGCACCGAACATATACATAAGATCGACGAAAGTAACATTATCGCTGATACCAACCCTAGCACACTGGCTTTGTAGGAAACAGAAATAGTTTCTAATAAGATTCCCGAGTGATATTCCGAACCCAGCACTCATGCACTATCCGACAATATATTCATGAAATTTAGCTTCTCCAGTGAATTTTCTCGTATGGCTACAACCGACTCAAAGAGCCTTCTTCGGTGTGGTAATTTTAGCTTCGGGAATAAGAAAAAGGAGGACAATACGGTGCTTGGTGCATTTGTTGAATTTTTCTCTAAAAGCTCTTCCAGACTTTATGCATTGTCATGGTGTAAAATCCATGAATTACCCCTTTCTGGCCGTTTTCGTCCGACATTCTCGCACACAAGTTTGAAGGCGACAAAATAAAAATTTGGTTTCGTTTAATTTAACATTTCCGTATACTTAATGCATAGTAGAGTATATGAGTTGTCGAATTCGACTTAAACATGTCGAATTAAACTTCATTTAAAAGGAGTTGCTCATAACTTCAGGCTCGAGAGAAATCATGCCGTTTCCAACCAATCTTCTATTCTGCAGCCTTTAATGTTGATTTCTTAACGTTTTCATCAACAGTATATATATATATATATATGTTATATAACTATATTTTTCGCTAGCATTGAAGTCATCCTATATAGCTCAATTCCACTTGAAGTTCAAATTACTTCAGAACAACTCCTTTCTGAGATAATAACATAATATATCATCTCAATATTGAGCTTCAGCATAACATTTCTCATCGTCTTATGCATTTTTTACAAGACTGTCGGAGATTTAAATCTAAATGCCGGTTTCGAAGCAAAAACTTTCTTTGATTTAATATCTTCACAGCTCTGGGAATTGCATTCAGACGCCCGTCAAAGCCCATCGTACCCAGACATGCTAATCGCTAATGAAAATATTGAAGTACAGTGATTTTCTCTGAATCATTATTTTTTCGCCTGTTTCTGCATTGTTTTATGAAGAATATCGAATACAGTTGAAAGCAGCAGCACTCATGAATGGTTTTTTAAGTGTTTGAGCACGGACAGACTGCTCTCTAGCGAAGCTACCCAACAAGTTCTTTCAACGATTCTCTCTAAGATCTGGTCTCGTCAAAAAAGCAAATGTGCAAAATAAGAAATTGAGCTTTAAACTTTATCACGAAAAAAGCGCCCGTAAGTTTTTACTTTCGAAATCTATCCTATTTTCGAAAATGTCTCTATAACTAAATATCTGCCAAATACATATTTCTTATAATTGACTAACACAATATTGTTTGTGTTTTCCATTAAACCATCATAAGTGATTTTTTTACTAAAATAAGTGAAAAAATTTTAAACAAAATTATTAGGAATACCTGAAAAAATACAGAAAGGTAAGGGGCGTTCGCGTTAATACTTAGTTTTCAGCTAGTAGTTTACTACTCTCTTCGAAGATTTTGAAGGCTTTTGTGCTATTCTCATTGCCAGTTTTATTTATATGCTATCTTTAAACTGATAGATAGTAAAGAATACATTGCATAAAAAATTTTACAAATTTCCAAATTTCCCCTAGAGAAACCTCACGAAAACCTTAGGAAACCGCCTAAAGACATCAAACACCAAAACCAAGGCAGTAAGCGGATAGCAACTCTGTTGTAGATAATTGATATAAAAACCATATAATATATATGCATACATATATGCATGCAAAATTAAAAATTGATCAGTCAAAATGAATAAAAACATACAAAAGTTGAAAATGCAATAAAAGTGAAAATAGTAAAGGAAAAATGCTGCGTAAAAATAGTTGATCTCTTAAACTAAAAAAGTATTAAAATTGATACAAAGAAAGAAAAAGTGCGAGCAAATCATGGTACACGTGTACTTTCGTACATATACAATGAAAATGAAGTATTCGAACATTGACTTAAGTGTGGTATGCATAGTACCACAGCGCACTTATGCCGCTGATATCGAATAACCATAGTAAAATACAACAACTACTCGTACACATATTCATACCATGATTTGTGTATTTCTAATGTTTAACAATATTATAACGATGCATTAATTATATTAAAATTTACACACCAAAATACTATGTATGTTATCAAAATAAATTGAAATAGAAAACAAAATATGAAATAAAGACACGTTTTTCTATATGTAACAAAATTCAAACAAACAATAAAAACATTTCTTATTGTATTGCCTACAATTATTAAATTGTATTATATTTAAATGTATTGTATTGTTCATCACCGGACGTAAAAAAAGTATAAAACGTTAAAAATTTATATGTGTAAGGTATTTTAGATATTCTTATTTATAATCCAAAACAAACAAAAAAAAAACAAAACAAAAATTGCATTAGAAACACAAAAAAAAGGAGTTTATTTACGGTATTAACGAGTAAAATTATAAAGAAACTTAGGTGCATGTAAAAAATAATTAAGATATGGTGCGCCGCAGACTTATTTTAAATGATTCAAAGGTACATCCTTTAAGTATTCATATGATTTGAATGCAAACTCTGATAACAAGTGAAAACAAATAGCATACAGCTATGATGGGCTGTTCACAATTTTATTTTGCTTTGAAAATTTTAATTATAGCCGAAGCAAGCAAATCAAAATATGATCTTGCAAGCCGAATCAAAATGATCATTTAGATGAATCAACAGCATGCATTCTTCTGCAAGTTCTAACGGGAGTACAATTGAGAGTAACGAGAGAGCATTTGTGTATACGTATACAAATGTGAGCGCACAAAAACGATTCAGTTCTACTTCAGCAGAAGTAGAACTCCATTTGGTTGTTGTACCACTACAGGGAAACGAAGTTTTGCGTGTATGTTGGTGCCCATCATTGATCAACAGAAATGCTTATAATCAGTGGTGCCCACTACCACAAGCATGTGTCGATAATGCTGTATATGTGTACGGTTTTTTTACGCTCTTTAACGCTTTTTTACGCTCTTTAAGTGTCTCTAGTTCTCATTTTCTTTGGGCACCTGCTAATTCTCTGGGCAGCACCGCTTATAATCCTTCTCACCGAATTTTTATAAAAAGTTCTCCGTAAACAATAACTATGCCAATGAAAATTTAAGTATTCTACTAAGGACCGTCCCAGTAAAAACTTGTGTTTTTCAGATTATACTCTATTTGATAATCCTATACATAAGACCAAAAAGTTTATTGAGAATTTTTTTATAACTGAAAAACAAAACGCAAGTTTTTTCTGGGACAGTTCTTAGTTAGTGGCGTTTGAAAGTGAAATAAATAGGATTTAACGCTTCCTTATGTTTACAACATATTTCAATAAATAAAATTTGTGATAAGAATTCGGTATGTTTCCAAGCTCCCGGAAAAAATATATATTTGCCGATTCCGCTCATGTACCGAAGTTCTTCTGAAGTCAGATGATTCCCTAAGAGTTAGCGTTGTTAATTTAGTGGTAAGACTAAAGAAATATTGGACTTTATGCTTCTCAAAAAATGCATGTGATTTATCGTGTTGGAACGAGTCTGAGTTTTCCACAGAATGAACTTTTGCGAATGCAAGATTTTATATTACTGACAGTTTTTGCTATATATTAATGATTAAAACCAAAACTATAAAATTAAAAATAAATTCAGAGGTACCTTTGGATTTTTTAAAATATATTCTCATTGTTCTGTACTTAACTTTGTGGTGTTGTTCGGCTTGTTAACATAAGGAAACATGTAAACGGGTAAAAACAAATTTCAAGTGTATTAATTTATTTTCATGTGATCAAAGAAAAAAAGATTCAAAATTTTTATGCTTTAATTTTTAACAAGTTTTCAAGAAAATGCATCTTTTCTAACTCACACAATTCATAAGTCTTTCATATTCTTTTCCAAGAAACTTTCAAGAACCAATAAAGAGCATGACAGAATTTCAGTTCATGCGAATTGACAATTTTTCAAAGCACTTAAAATTCATGGATTAATAAAAATTAGAATAATTATTGATAATATTGACGATCAAAAGTGCCGTAAATCTGATTATTTTGTTTTTTAAATAAAAACTCGTATGTGTTTGGCAAACAGAAAGTGTGGGGAAAAAAATTTGTTCTGAGGATATTTCGGAGAGAAAAAAATATAAGTCCAAAAAAAAAGTACAAGTCTAAAAATTCGAGCATTGAGAGTAGCACCTTTGTCAATTGCTTTCAAGGTAACATCTGAACTTTGCCAAACTAATATCAATCGTCAAAGATATTGCTGCAAATTTGAAAGCTGTTTTTGGTCCCGAAAGTGTTGACATTGTATTCAATTTCGATTCACCGATAGGGCGAGACTGATAAGACAGAAAAATTCTGGAGTGAAGTATGTTTGTGTAAAATCGCTGCTGGTGACCATGAATTCCTATACTAAGCAAATCTGTCACATAAATTCTGCAATGAAACGTTTAAAGGGGCGTTGCATCATAGCGCCCAAATCCCACTAAGACATAACGCCTAAAATGTGGCACAAATCCCAAGTCTTAGGAAATTTATGACACAAAGCCCAAATGAAAAAAAAAGAATAATCGAAAAATGACATAACGCCCAAATTTCTTGTGAAGAAATTTGTTGTTGGCGAATTCGGGCATTACGACTTTCAATTTGGGCCCTATGACTTCCAGTTTGGGCGCTTTGACGTTGGCGACTCAATAAATTTTCTGAGAAATTACTGTGGCCAGCCGGTGTTATATATAATATAGGCTGACCCGCGGTCGAAGGATGTAATACATACTGAACATACTGGAGCATTTAAATCCTGACCCACGGCCCAAGCCCGCCCACTTACCCTAACTTTTAAGTATATAGACTGACCCGCGGCCCACTTATCGGCTACGTTGGCCACAGTAATTCTACTTAAAAGTTAGGGTACATGATCCAGTATGTCCAACACCGGCTTCGCGGCGGATCAGTCTATATTATATCCAGCACCGGCTCCGTTGGTCATAGCAAAATACCAAAATTTTTTTCATTTGTGCAATGTGCCAACTTATATGGGTGATCTGAAACTTTTTCCCAAAGTTTTGGGCACTATGACTATTGTTGCGCGTAATTACATTACTTTATTTGGACATTCTGACAAATTCATGGAGGCGTAACACCCAAAAACGTCATGGAGCCCAAAGTTTAAATCGAAAATGCCACAATGCCCAAATAATTCCGCAACAACATTTTATATGGAAAATGTTTGGGCCTTATGTCTTAATGGGATTTGGAAGCTATGATGCAACGCCGTTTAGAGGGCTTTTTTAATGATGAACTTTGTTAAAAAATAGTTTCAGGAATTGGCTTAAGTAGAGAGTAAAGCACACTCTTTAAAAGTACTACCGCATTAACTTTGAGTCAACGCAAAACGTGATAAGAAAATTTAAGTCGGAAAAAGTTTACAAAATTGATTTTGACGATGAATTGCAAGGAAATGAGTTGTTTTTATATAATATTTTTATAAAAATATTTTCAGAAACATACAAAAACAATAATAATAATCTTCGTAATATAGAAATGAAATGTCGTATGTATACTCGCGAACTGAAACGAAACGCGAAACGGATTTTATTATATTTTTAATAAAATGTTTCAGATGGTCTGTGGAAGATTTTTAATGAGAACATTTTTATATGATACTTTTATAAGAAATAAAAATACTTAGAAACCACTGTTGTTTCAAATACATATACAAAAAATAAAAACATTTAAGATTAGTTTTGCAAGCTTTCTGAATCTGTTCTTATCATGGAAAAATTTCGATATATGGACCGAATTTAGGAAAGCTATTGTTTAAAAATGATCAAAAATGTTGAAAAACTTAAAGTTGTCCACATGTCACGTGCAAAAAATATAAAACACACTCTTTTTAGGCTTCTTTGAAAGAAAATTTTATTAACTTTCCGAATCTGTTTTATAAAGGAACCACAACACAGATGAGACATTGACGTCATCTAAGTCAATCATATCAACGTAGTTTGTGCAATCGAAATAGATTCAATATTTTTTATAAGCTCTAAGTTTGGTTGAACCACAGAGTTAATCAAAAATAAAACTTTTTTTAAAGCTTTCTCCCATACAGCTTTTTTGTTATCAAAAAGTATAGGAAAACATTTTCCGAATCAGCAAAATATGCCTCATTTTGAACAGCATTATTTACAATTTCTCTAAGGTTTTGTGGGAAACACCGTCTGAAACAACCGTCTAAATTAACATATCAGTGCACTGCCGAATATCACAGAATTATTATTGTAACCTAACATTTGAATACATTGGTAGAGAAACTTTCATAACAAAAGTTGCTAAAATTTTTAAATTTTCGGATGGTAATTTTGTTGTTAAAAAGTTCGCAACTCATAAACATCATTTGTTAGAGTCAAGTGATTGAAAATTGGAACTTAAGTCTAAGTATTTCACTAGGGCAAATTCACATATTTTTTCTTATAATTTCGAAGTTTGAGGCTAACCTCAATTCACCGACGCCTCATATTGAAATAAGTTACATTAAAAAATTTAGTCGCTTTTCGCAGATTTTTGCTATTTGAAAGATACGGACAAAATGAATTTCCTCTTTCTGTCACTTAACGTATCCCATTTTTTTCTTTGTTTTTCTTCATATTGTTATTTTTCAGCACTTTCGACCATTTTTCAACAATACTTTTTTGAAATTTGGCCTGAATATCAAACTTTTTTCATGATAAAAACAGATTCAACAAGCTGACAAAACCAATGATATAAGTTGTTTTAATTTTTTATATGATACAACAGTGTTTGCAAATTGTTTTTGTTTTTTATAAAAATGTCATATAAAAATACTCTCGTTAAAAATCGGGGGCTGAATATTGATTTTAGACCCATGATTCCTTGGTCACATTTAATAAGTATTTACTATAGATTATGCTTCTGCTAGACGCTTAGTCGCCGTAAAATTTGGCCCACCCTAATGTGTGCAGTAGTTATTTGTGTAAAGAACGATAACATAAAACTTTTTGTTTTTGTGGGGAAAATGACTAAAAATTGGTTTATTTTCGATAAAAAAAAAATAGTTAAGGATAAATAAAAAGTTTTTGGGAAAATTTTAAAAATAGCTCAATTTTGGGGACATTTTATTTTTTGGGGGATTTTTCAAAGTTTTCATCTGAGAACCCTGAATGAGTGGTGGACGCGCTATTTTGCCTAAAAATAACAAAAGTTCTTGAAAAATTATATATTAAATTATATGCAGAAAAAACTTTTCTCGAAATAAAAACTTTCTAGTTCTTGAAAGTAAGAGACTTCGTTCCTGTTGTCCTATTGTTATAAACGTGAACTCAGTTGCTTCTCTCAAACTGATGCATTTTCTTACGGTTTTGTTTAAAAATTACAATTCAACACCAAAACAACAAAGTATTTTTGAAATATGTAAATGACATATATTTATGCAAAGTAAAATTTCAAATTGTTATGGTTTCTACGTAAATGAAAATAATCACGTTCTAGGAAAAAATAAATTTAAAAACTAAAAAGCAAAAACAGTTTATTTACAAAGAAAAAAACTTAAATGATAAAAACAAAAGACAATATTGTTTGTAAATAAATTAAAGAAAAAAAATAACAAAAGTATTAAAACTCTAGCTATAAATTTACATTCAAAACAGCAAGTATTACAAAGTATGAATTTTTTGAAAATAATAATGATAAAGTTATTTAAATAGTAATAATGCATTCAATGAAAATCAAGCAAAAAGTAGAGCAAAAGAATTAATGATAAAATACTCAAAGTATCAAGAAAATAAACAAAAAAAGACAAATTGTAGTGTACAATTTTAATTTTTAATTTATTGTAGCAAAAAATGAAAGAAACATCTGCAATCAATTGCAATAATGAGAATGATAAGAATCTATATATATACACAAATATCGTTTGTTTAAAAAATAATGAAAGAAAAAACTGAACAATTGGGATCAACTTATATTTAAAATATAAGAGTAAAAAAAATAATGGGAAACATAAATTTAACAAATTGTATTGCAAAACTTTGATTATTGACTAACACACATTTGATAATATGACACATTACTTATAATAAAAATACAATTGAATAATTACATAGGTACATAAGGACATATAAGCGAAAAAAGGGTATTATTGTTCACAGCTAAAATAGGTAAATAGGCATGGTTGATTTCAAAAATGAAGAATTCGTTGATATTAAATTTTGTGTAGTTTTCCAAAAAAGCATTTGTAAGGATTTTATTAAATTAAATGACTTATTTCAGACAAACCTTGAAAAGAGGTTTATTCTTTAAAATAATCAGCATCGAAATGCTTCACTCCAAAATGTTTTCTACTAAATCCTTTCTTCAAGCTACTAAAATTAAAAATAGTCACCAAGAAATTGGTTGGTCTGGATTGTAGGGGAGTGGTCAATTTCCTCATAGCCAGATTCTTTCAGCACATTTCTCGCAGTACACATTTCTCAAAATTCCAGAAAAGTATTAGATATAAACCTGCCTTTAGTCAAGTAATTAATAAAAATTCTGTTACCATGAGCTTCGATGCCCAATTTTTGCATTTTAAACTTATTTTGTTCCCACTACTCAATCCATAGCAATGCCACATTTTTTTCATTTCGAATTATCAGTTAGAAATATAAATGACCGCAGTTTTCACACCCACAAAAACTGGCTTGCTTCACAACAGATTCTAAGTGTCAGATTTCTGCTTGGATGAACGACTCCAATTCAGGAGCTGTATGAAGTTTATTAACGTGAGCCTATTTTTTCAAGTAGTCCCACAAAAAAATGACTGTTGCCGGCAAATCAAGTTGTCGCGTAGGCCAAACAAATTCACTCACCGAAAATATCTGCTTAGCCTTAACTTTTGGTTATCGTCGACTGCTAGGCGTAGAAAGTTTTCAAGCATTGTCTTATTTTACAGGATAGCGTTAATTTTTTTCGCCAACCTTACTCATTTTCAATTAAAAAATTCAAATTATATTCGTTTTTTGAGAAACCCTTACACCTGATTTCATCAAAAAGTTCACAAACAAAAACTTTTATGAATTCTTTTGGTTTGGGTCAACTTGATTGTTTTATTAGTTTTTTTAAAAAGAAATTTTCTTTTTTGGAGGATTATTGACCAGTATTTTGAAATTGCACTTAAGTTAAGTCAATTTTTACCCGACGTTTCGTCGCTTTTTTGGCGACTTTTTCAAGAGTGATTTTATTTCCATAAACACAAAAAAAAATTGTTTTGAACATTAGAACATAAAATTGAATTTACAAAGATAAAAAGTACAGAATTTTGAATTAACTTACAATTAACTTTTACAACATTAAATACGATCTACAAATAAATTTTTGTTTTTGTCTGTATCCATATTAGATTAGAAACAATTTTTTAAAATACTATTTTTAAATTATAAAACACTTCTTAATACTTGTTCTCATTTAAGACGACTGTGTAGTTATGGTTAATGTTGTCCGTGTCCTCTTTGTGGTTCATTGCACTTTTCCCTTTTTCCTGTATTCGCAGGCTTTCTATTGTCATACGTTTGTTGTGGTTCTTTTCTACGTCTAATATTTTGACCTTTTCGAAATCAGCTGAGTGGCTGGTCTCGAACATATGTTGTGCTAATGCTGTTGTCGTCTTCTTGTTTTTTATGTCTCTTTTGTGCTCTCCCATTTTATTTGTTCAAAATAAAACTTTACAAATGCAATAATTTAATAACAAGAATCAATAAATTTAAAACATTACATCTAATAAGGAATATATTCTGAAGGTATCACTCTTACTGATTTCATCAAAAGCACTTGCTGAATTACTTTGAATTGTGAGACTCCGAAGGTGTAAGGGCTCAATCTTGACCAAAAGACTTACCTCGTGTGTGAGATTATATTCGTGCGAAAGCACAAAAATTTCAAAGAAATGTAGAATACAAAACGAAATTTTTGTGCCCTTCAAATAAATTCCTTATTAATGTTTTCCTTAACACAAAAGAAAATTAATGAATATGGATGTAAACAAATTTTGTTTCAAGCAATAAAAATCAAATTTTTTTTGCAAAACAATCTCATTCAAAATGAATTAAAATAAGATATGATATGAAGAATTCATTGGTTTAAATCATATTGGGATCAACACAAAGGAATTTTTCGAATTTCACATTGAAGAATATAAAAAATTTAAAATTAATAAATAAATAAAAAAAAACCAAATAACAAAATGTGCTTTTCTTGTTGTTAGAATAAAAGCGAGCAATATTGCAATTAACTTAAATTTAAAGCAACAAAACAAAAAAAAAAATAAAACAAATATGAACTTTAGTGTTACTTAAAATCTGCATTTTCTTTTTTTTTTTTTTTGAAACAAACTATTTCGTTTGTGTCTGCAAAGAGCTTAAAAATTTTTTAAAAGTGTACAAATTCATAAAACAAAAATAGTATACCATAAAAGTTTAAAAGAAAAATCATAGATTTGATATTGTACAAGTCAGAAAAAAACTCTGTTTATCATTTTTAAGACTGTAATTAAAAATACTTTTCAATTGGTTTTATAAAAGCAGTTCAAGAAATATTTTACAAAAAAAAACTTAGATGTAAAAAGACACTGTATTAGTAATATGTGCCAAAAGCTGAAAGGAAAAAAATGAAAACAAAATTGCAAAGTTTTCAGAAAAAAAAGAATAAAAATATAGCATTCACTAAAAAGACTTTTTAGTAGACTTTTTTGAAGTTACTCTGAAATCTTATTTTCTTGGAAGAGGTTTGACAACTTAAATTCTTTTGATTAGTTTTATTGTTGAAATTTCTGTTCAAAAACCAATAAATAAAATTCCACAGGATAAAACGTGCTCCATTTTGCATTACATGCAATTTTCATTAATGTGGATATCCAAAAAAAGACATTTAGTTAAAAGGTTTTGAGGCTTACTAAATATGGCCTGTTGAATTCGATTCGATGAAAATAAATTTGATTGTTAAAGGTAACTAATTTATCATTACAATATTTAAAGTAAAGTTTGTTGATAAACCTGACACACAAAAAGTAAAGACTATCACCTCAATGAAGATCTAATCATCATTAGACTTTCCTAAGAAATTCTTTAATCGAAAAGATCGGTATACCAATACTTAAGTAAAAAAAATATTTGACCTAAATATGTTTTGAGTTTAGCCAGCTATAACGTGTCACTTAAACTATTTTTTAGCCCAAAAATAAATAGGCCTACAGAAAATAGGCTTTAAATAAAAAATAAAATACCCTGATAAATTTCTATCACGATTATTTACAAGAATTTATTTTTCAAAGCGATACGTAGATAATGGATAGTGTTACTAAATGTACCCGCATTGAATTCAGTAACGTTTACTCAAATAGCTCTATGTATAGCGTTTTGTAGCAAATGCTTCAAATGGGCTTCTACCTCCACTTTTATCTGCGGCTTGAACCAACTATTTCTTGTATTTGTGTACAATTTGGTTTCATTACTTCTTGGCATAAAGATTTTAGATTTTTGCTTCTCTTAGAGGCGGTGTTACGACTTCTTGTCGAATTGGATTCAATATTTGTTTAGTTCTTTTCCGAACTATTCTTAGTTTAAGTATAGCATAAATTGATTGCACTACCTTAAAAACATACTTCAGTATAACGTTTCAAAGTTCTTAGTTGAATAGTAGGTGCTACGCCTTTTATTTGAAATGTGTCCCCTTTTCTGTTGCTATGCGTAAGCATTTCTCGTATTTTTGTGAAATTATTTGCATTACCGTAAATAATTCCTTCAGTACAGCATTTTACAGTCAGTGGTGCCACGCTCACTAGCAAAAATTCTTAACCGAGCTTTTCCGAATCATTACTACTGTTTGTGTGGAATTACATATTTTTCTCAGTCTAGCGTTTTTAGGTTCTTTAAGAAATTCACAAACTTTTCCTTCAGAGCTTGTCCAAGTTATTTCTATTGTTTGCACCAAACTTTTTTACACTTCATCAAATAACTCTTTCAATATAGTGTGTTAAATTTGTATGAGCGATGGGCGTGTCCGTAAACTGATTTCTCCAATTTTCAAACCCAAAAAACCAATCAGTTTTTTTGCTTTGCTTTTCCATATTCATGAGTCCCCAGGGAGACAGACAAACAAGCCAACACATAGCTAAACCATCTACCATAAAGGTATGCACATTGGGGTGTCCACAGTTTTCTAAATTCACTTTTCTAGCCACCATGATTTCGTGAAATCAAAAACGATTTTTTTACGAAAAATTATAAACGCGGCTGGGCAAAACGTAGCACTCTTGCGACTGCGGCAGATAGAGAATAAGTTATCATATACGTACATAAAGCGGAGAGCGTAAAAATCAATTCAGTTTGACTGGAAAAGCACACAACAACACAACTACAAATGCATTGAAGAGCATTGAAGAGAACTACGTGTGTGGTAGTGCCCAGCTCTGAATATAATCTATCTATATAAATAAAATGATTGCCGTTTTCGATGTTCGCGCATCACGCAAAAACTACTGAATCAATTTTGATCAAATTTGTCTAGTTATATTCCTTAGACACTTGGTCTCAATCTCCAATAAAAATATCGAAATATTAAAAATTTTAAATTTCTCAAAATAAACATTTCACACAAAAAAACAAGCAGGCATTCATAAGAAATCGTTTAATGGGAAGTTAATGTGTTTGTGTGTTTTTTGTTTTTTGTTTTTGTCTTTCCCATGGCAATGCAATGAAATTTTTTTGGAAAAGAATCAAGGGAATATTCAACAATGCGGGATTTGTGAAGAACGATTAAAAATTACAGTGGATCTACTAAAAAAATTAAATTGTTTGCCTTCACAGAAAAAAAATAAAAACAGCCTATGCGTACAAAGCCGCGGGCATCAGCTAGTAAATATAGAAAGTGGATAAGTTTCAACTTTTAAAAATTTCACTAAGATTGACCTTCATGAATACTCAAATTAGCACTCCTTAGTCTCTGGAACAAGAGATGGAAAACGATATATCTCAAATTTGTCACATCTTCTCTCTGAAGAAATATTCTTGTAATGAATTATCATTACTTTTTCTTACCTTGACCATTACAAATATCAATTACTTAAGTTAATCCACATGTAACTCACGTTTGTAAAATAAAGCTTAAAGCTCTCGTTGCATATTGTTATTCGGTTGTTTGGTAAAGCTTGGGTACCCTTTATCTCTAACACAAGCACAGATTTGACTACTTCTCTTTGGTCGAAACTGATCCAAGACATTTATTTCTATTAAGGTGCTCATTGTTCGTAACAAAATAAAAAATTAAAAAAAAATTTTATTGGAATAATTTCTGATACTTTTTGTTTGGTTTCAGATGATAATATAGATATTGGGATCGTTTTATATTCACAGTCATATTCATTATAATTTGTAATGGCTATATATTGCGTTTATAGAAGGAATCTTCTTAAGAAAGATATATATATACTGTACGTTCTATAAGCCTATTATAAACTATTTTGAAGAATGAATCTTAGACGAAAACAGCATGTAATTTTTTAATATCCTGTTTCTGAATTCTTTGTAGAATATAATGCATATTTTTAAATTTAATAGTTAATTTTCTTAAAGGTGCTTGCTTTATATTAGTGAAATGTTTCCATTTTTTTTCTCTTTTGGTTTACATTTAAATCCTTCTTAAATTTAAGTATTTTAGTTTTGTTTCTAACTATTTAATGGCATATGCCTAAATTGAAAACAATTGGTTTTATAGGCCATTCTTGTACGTTTTTGTTTAATGTTAAAGGCTTTAAATATGAAGAATTAAATTGACTACGCGTTAAAGAAAATTTCAAATTAAAAGCTAAAAATTTATCAATTCGATTTATTTCTTATTGCCGAATTTCATCAAAATTCAATTATATTTCCAGCGAATAAAATATAACACAATATTTCATAATCATACATAGTTAATACATACATTTTACAATACATAAACTACAATATACTACATATATAGTACACCATATCATTAGTTTTTATCTTTATATTATCTTTTTTTGTCGAAATTATTATTACTATAATTTAATTTTAAGTGATAAAACACAATAAATTTTAATTCTTATTGTCATTTTATTATATTTAATGTTGATTCTTATAATTACTAGATTAATTATACATTTTAATACATATTAAATATATTTAAATTATATTATAGAAAATAATTATGTAATGACATTTATTGGATTCAATAAAAGTGATCGCAGTTTTATTAAATTCAAATTCTTACGATTTGTTTTCTTTCATTTTCGTGTCTTGTTTGTTCTCGTTATTAGTCAGTTGTATTTATTTTTTCTTTAAAAAATATTGGAAAGAAGTTTGCCACTTTTCAAGGAGAACATATTATTGAGCTCAAGATCAAGACCGCACTTTCAAGTCACATTCAGTGTCGGCGTTGGGACGGGGAGAAAAGGTAACAGGTCCAAAAAAATTAAGTCTTCAAAATATTGACAAATAAGCTCTAGAGAGGCTTGCAATAATTTTTATGCTTTTTATTACGTTGTTTGTGCAGGACATTAAAACCCTTTCTCAAACGACTTCTGGAACTCAGCAGCTTATAAACATATCACTCGTTTGCTGGAAGATCGTCATAACTCATAAAAAAATTTTGTAAATTGTACGGAAATAACAGTCATTTCATGATTTATTTTGTGTGATAAACTCGTAACAGTAACTAATATGCTTTCTTTGTGAGAAGAGCCGATATCGACATACTTTTAATTATTTACACGTAAACAGTAATTTATTGAAAACTTTACGCAATGAACTGGTGTAAGAACCGTAAAGGGAAACATATAATCTGCACAGATTCTTTGTCTTGTATTAAAGCAACAAACAATGTTTTGCACCGCAACATCACCATTTCTAAAATACGAGATATATTGATTTCGTTCCCCAACAAAATTAAAATAATGTGGATTCCAGCTCATGTTGGCATAACCGGTAACTCTATCGCTGATGAAGTTGCAAAATATGCAAGAATTGCCCCAATCATCTTACAACCAACATACCACAAAAATGACCTCGACAGAGCCTCTAAAGTTTATTGCTCCATCCAACTCTATAACAACTGGGTAAAGTACGCGCACCAATATAAACAAATTAACAAAGACGGAACCCCTCCAAGGCTTCCAGCAAAAACTCCCAAAATACACTTAAAAAAAT